>CAJUYH010000187.1:6095-32788 GCA_910591685.1 Galerucella tenella | reverse complement strand
TATATTTTTATACATAGTTACACTTTGATCAACCGGGTTTGGGCCTGGGTTTTCTTGTTTTTTCTTAGTTTTCTATTTCTTATTTTCTGATATTTTTATACAAAATAATACAGGTAGACGGATTAGAGGTACCTAGCGTCGAATTTAAGGGTCTACAAGTACCTAGGTACATAAAGTGAGAGAAAGATTACCTAAGTGAAATTTTAGCGTCGAATTCATTTATAATAACAAATTAGAATACCTACTAAGTTAACTTAGCAATAATCTTCTGTTCTTCTGAACATTTTTGAGAGACCTCAAAATCATAAATCAGCTATAATATTTCTTACTCCTGTCCTATTCAATATTCAAATGTCGTTTATGATCATAATTTTGGTATTTGTCGTGACATTTAACACATAATCCATTTTGTAGGATGCTGAAGTTACATATTTGGGTTATTAGTAATCTTTTTAAATTGTGCGTTACTAGTTGTTGGCAAATACTGACAACTTAAGTGCCAAATTTTGTAATCAGAAATTATCAATGTTAACTGATCATCATTCAACGACAGTTAAATTGGATTGTGTGCTAGACAGCCTGTTTTGTAAGATGAAACGTAATATACAGTGCGTCCATGAAGAAGCGCATAAATTAATTTATTATTAGCTAAATAAACAGTAATATGGAAGATCCCGAAGCAGGATATTTTAAACAAGGTGAATAACCTTTGATTGAAGACCTGTATGTTTATATAGTATGCATTTTGGGAACCCTCTGTATAAAAATTTTGAAGAAAATGTTGTCTTCAATATTTATTAAATTGTTTTTGAAGTGGTTACAATTAAAATGATATACTGCCGTTTAAAAATACACACCGACCATTTTACTGTTTCATTTTCAATTTAACTAATAACTGAGTTTATTACACCAAATATAAATAGACTTCGAAAACAGCTGAGCAAAGCGAATCATTTTAAAATTAAAACACACAAATTTATTGTTATTGAATACATTTCTTTTACCTGTGATAACATTCGTAGGGTACTGAACGATATTTCCGAGGTAGCAGTAGTGGATGGGAAAGCCCTTAATATTAGCAGTGCGTGCCTTGTTGCAGGGAAAAAACATTAACTTCCTCCAAAAGTGAGCAACTTCAATGTCCTTCAATTTGTCTTCTGCTAAATTTATTTTCTGCCTCATATTGTACGACAAATCTAATTCTGCAGAGACATCACCCAACTTATAAAATTTCATGAAAGATATTCTGCATTATTTTTGGAATCTTTTGAAGCCATTTTGAGCATGCTTGAAGGATGAAGATAAGTTAAAGCAAAAGCAGGTGTATTTTTTGTTGGAGAATCTAGCATCCAAAGACGAAGTTAAAGAATCAAGATAGGGGATGATTATTGACCGCTTCCAGTATTCAACTGCAGACTCAGATGGTGGATTACTTCTGTGTACTTGCTTTTGAGTGACTCGTGGTACTGACAACTCATCCCCTACTTTCTCTGCGATATCAAGTGATTTTTTAAATAAATCATAAGAAACATTTTCGACATCTTGTCGATCTTCTTTGATTACATCTAGAATATCATCATCAATATGTTTCTCCACTATAACCAAATCCATACTTTTACCTTGTAAAACGTTTACAACGGGTTCCAAAATTTCAGAGTATCTTGCAATTATGTTTAAGCCTAAGATGAATATTGGTTTAGTAATTGCACAGTGCAATTGGTAGGCAGATTTTCTAGTTGCATGGTTTCCTTCGACAGATAGATGTTCTAGTGCAGGGGTCGCCAAATGGCGGACCGCGGTCCGCATCCGGACCGCTGACCAATTTTGTGCGGACCCGCAAGAACACAGTAACTTCCGATATACAAAAAGATTGACGCGAGCTGTACGTAATTTAATAATAATGTAAAAATGTAATGTAAAATTGAGAATGTTGTAGAAATTCTCAGCAGCATTTACTCTCTGCATCCTGATGGTGAATGGAGCAATGAAAAGCTGCAATTGTTTTCGGAAGTGATAAAGCTACTCTGCAGATGGAAATGATCGATTTCCAAGAAAACACATTTTTAAAACACAAGCAATCGGAAGTTTCCAGTGAAGAGTTCTGGATAAAATTTGTGTGTGGTAATAAATATCCAGAATTACAAAAATTAGCTTTGAAACTTCTTGCACTGTTTGGATCGACATATATTTGTGAAGCAGCATTTTCGAAGATGAAGTTCATTAAGAATAAATTTCGATCTCGACTTACCACTGAACATCTCCAGGATTTAATGTCAATAGCTTGCACCAATTTTACTCCAAACTTCAGACAGATAATTCGCAACAAAAAATGTCATTTTTCGCATTGATACCTATGTAACAAAATACCTTTGTTATTTCCTTAATTACATTTGTTTAATAAATATTTTTTCTTATAAATAAAATGTGCGGACCACGATGGTCATTTCATTTTTTAAAACGGACCCCGAGCGAAACTAATTGGAGACCACTGTTCTAGTGCATTAACAATGTCAGTGAAGCTATTTGAAAATTTTTGTATGCGCTCTTATATTTTTCCGATCATCTGGTCTCACAGAGTCTTGAAAGATTTGGAACCGATTTCCTATGGGCTGGCGATTCACGAAAGAAGGTTATTGTGTCTTTAACCGTTGCAACCGTTTGTGAAACTATCTCGAAAAGCTTCAAATAATTCCCAAATATGTTTTATTTAAACTATACATACGATAAATACATTTTTAATATTGTTATTATGCGTTAACCTACAAAAAGTAAAAACGTTACGTTACTGATTTGACAATATGGCGCTAGTTTTGACAACAAGCTCGCGCATACGACTGCAACTTCAAGTGGCTTATTCTTACGTGAAATGAAGTCTAGCTCTCCAGATTATAATACTTCTTGGGCAAGATTGTGAATAAGAGTCACAAATAACTGCACCGTTTCCGAGCCGAGTGTGACACAATGATACCTAAAGTAATGCTGCTCATGATTGCCTATTCCTTTTTTTTTAATTGATGTGTTTGGTTTCAGGTAGCCGGTAAGCGCGATCCTGACCAAGAGCGCGAAGCGCAAGCATGGATTGAAGCTGTTACAGGAATGAAATTTCCCCCAGGAGTTCCTTACGAAGATGTTCTTAGAGACGGCATAATCCTTTGTCATTTAATGAATCGATTGGCACCTGGAATCATCCAGAAAATTAACACTACTGGAGGGGATTACAAAATGATGGATAATTTAAATCAGTAAGAAAATTATTTTGTAGATTTTTTGATCGTTTTCCACACCAGTACCTACTAAATATATTTTTCCCTGTTGTCGATTTATTGGTAGGGTCGATTCGACTCGTATTTAAACCATTGCACGCTGCTCTGGTAATATAATTCTACCGCCTTTCTGATCTCCTGATGTATCTAACGAATGTTTTCACTTTGATCCAACGTTAGATTCATTGTTAGCTAATGAACTAGGCATTTGGCTAGCTTTGATTTTCCAGTACTGGACTTACTCAGAAAATGTAATGAATGATGAAAAAATAATTGCCCAAATAGGAGAAAACAATGGAAAACCTTAAAGATGTGATTAATAGGAAAATAAACTCAAAGGCGAGATTAGAATCCCTATCTTATACTTCTACATCTGGAAAAATCATAAAGAAACAATAAGAAGTAAAAGTTTTAGAAAAAATTGTAGGTATTCCTATGGATAAAGAGAATGGCCATATTTTTAAACTTAAAATATTATTGAATAGTAGTATTCTACATAAAAAGTCCTAAAAGCATTAGAAATTATTTACATCCGCTAATTATACGTCATCCAAACGCTGTACTCCCGCTTATCGACTCTATTCACTAAACTGTCACCAATACCACCTTTGATTTCTGTTAACCTGTTCCAACGAGGAAAAGTTAGTATTGTCCTTGCTGTATCTAGAAAGATCCGTAATGAATTTGGGCCATACGTTGGCCAAACATTCGCAACAGTACTGGCTCGTCAGTATGCCCCCCCCCGTGAGAATTAAAAAAAAATATATAAAAGCCAAAATTTCTCTTCCTTATTGTTTCTAAGAAATGTCTCTTCTCCCGTTGTGTGTATAAAACACAAAAGCAAAAAGCTTCCCATTGTTACATATGAAGTTTCCCCAAGGTGCGAGAAGACAAGGAGAAGACTCCGTTATTTCAAATTCAAAGCGCGCCATCCTGGTAACAGATATATAAGCACAATCACGTGTGGGCGCGATTGTACAAAATACTATGGTACAAAGACAAGAGCAGCTGATATATCTAATGAGAAAGACAAAGAGAGGATGTAAACCGCTTGTGCTTTGATCACTGATGATTCGGGTAACTTGTTGCGCTCGAAACGAAAATTTAGATTGCTCACATTCATGAAAAAAGCAATAACAAAGTAAAGAATGCTGTTAAAATAAAAGCACCGCTAGTTCATAAAAAGTGCAAAATAATTAGGTAGGTACGAGATTTCATATTAGATTTTGTCTGCCCACCTACTGCCAATCTCCACGAGCTGCGTCTGGTACACGTCTTAGGACTGCTTAGCAGCTTAGTACGTCTCCTAGATAAAGATAGCATGGTTAATTCATTCTCTGGACAAGAAGATTATACAGCTTATCTTCACTTTCGTTAGTTGAATAAATGCAGTGGATATAAGAAAGACTATATAGTGAGTGAAATTATCACATATTTTCTTCGCTATTTCATAAAAGAAGTGAAATTTGTCTTCTTATGGTGTCACAATAATTACTTCAATAATATATATAAAAATCAGTTAGTTTATAGCCGAATTAGATGAAGAACGAGAGCGTGTATGCACATTTTTTCAGCCGCTGACTCAGTAAATCATTATTGATTTGAAATTCTGGTAGGTAGGCAACACCAAATACAGCTCGCCATTCACTATTTATATTATCTATGTTCACTATTCTTGTTTATATGAAATTTTACTTTTAGTATCTGCATGATAAACCATTTATTATGTTGATTATTTTTCGACGGCATCTAGATCCACAGAACACACCCATCTAGATCTAAAGCTGGATCATATTCATTAATTTTGCTTGCTCTACATAAATCATCCAGTATGAAATTGTAGTAGCAGGGCTGCAGAGACACAAAGAGGTTACTCCAAGGCTCGATCAAAGATATGGGTAATTGATAGCACAGAGTCAGTCTTACATATATTTCATAGCTGTACCGTTGCTTACGGAGTTGGAAAAATTACACGTTTCGGACAGTATGGCACACCTGGAGTGATGCCATTAATGATAACGATAATGGCATTCCTTTATGAGTTGGCGGACTTTGGTGACCTCCTTGACGACATAAAGCAATAATTAAAGTGGTGCCTATGATCCAGGGACATAGATAGGTATCTACTAATTACACGTTTGAAAATTCGCCCACTTTAAAAGCTACACTTTAGGGGTGACATACCGGGAATTCAAAGAGGGGAATAACGTTGCTTATCAGCCCAAAAAGCCTTGGCTTGGGGCCTATGATACATGCAGTAACTCAAGTCTCAAAAATGTATCTAATACCTGAGGACAATTTATTTAAATTTTCTTTTAGTCCCTTCTACACTATTTCACATTTCACCTAGGAAGCTAGTATTATATTTTACCCAAGGCAATTGAAAACAAATTTGTATTGTTACCTCAGTATCTACATATAAGCATCATATTTTATGTTTTTTGTTAAGTATAAGTATTCGTAGGCCGGCCCTGTTACACTTATCAAAAGTTGATGTTTATTTCAGTTAATTTGAATGATTTTTTAATTAAAATTATAATGATCGTACTGTTAATTAAGCCGACTGAGATTGAGTATCATCAACTAGTGCAAATGGCAACTTGGAAACTAGGAATATATAAGTACGAGGAGGTGACTCAGATCATCAAGAAGTTCAAAACCTATGTTAGGCAACAAGCATCACACATTATAGTATAACGTTATCCTTGCTATTACAATCTGCTAACAAAAAATGCCACTCGTTACAAAATATCTTAATTTTTTAGGTTTCAGAAAGCATGTGTTAAATACGGCCTATCTGACGTAGACCTTTTCCAAACAACCGACCTGTGGGACAGAAAGAACATCGCATTAGTTACCACCACGATCTTTGCTATTGGTCGTACCTGCTACAAACACCCTGAGTGGCGAGGTCCTTTCTTGGGTCCCAGACCATCAGAAGAAAACAAAAGAGACTTCAGCGAACAGCAGCTTAGAGCCGGAGAAGCCATCATTGGACTACAAGCTGGACAAAACAGGGGTGCTACACAAGCCGGACAAAGCTTTGGTGCTTCAAGAAAAATTATTTTGGGAAAATAAGATTCTGTTTTTATGTAATTTGTTATTGTACCTGTAAGATTCGTCTAAATATAGAATCTTGGAATACATTTTTTTATATAAATTGATACTAGTCGTAAAAATGGTTCATTTATTTTCATAGTGTGTATCGCTCTTCCAATCTTCAAGATTTTGGTTGTCACAAATGTCAATGTTATTAAGCTGTCACGATAGGAATAGTAAGAACAAGAGCTGTAGTGATTCAAAGTGATACCGACAACATATTATTTTCTCCTTGGTAGGTAATCTACTATTTCCGTCGACCATGTATTCAAATATGCTATTAACGTCCTCAAAATTAGACAAAATCATACATTAATGACCTCTATTAATGCATGATTTACATTAATCAACGATTTCTTTGTAGGCAACCCAACGCACATCTTGTACATTATGATTATATTTATATTGACAGTTATCGGTGGTGTAGGTAACCAAACATAAAATAACGTCTTCAAAAAATGAATCCTAGTATAGAATACTTCTAGTTTTTGACTTACATATTGTTTTTATTTTATTATTCTACAAAAGTATAATGATATTATCATTGTTGAAACAATGAAACATCCAAAATATAATGTAAGAAAAACGAAAACAGTGACATTTGAACTGGCGACCTTCTGTGTGACATTTCAATGTCATTATTTATTTTTGACAGTACTTACCCATGAAACAAATGAATATTTTTAGTTTTTAAATATTGAGATAAACGAATACAACTGATACAGTCGACGGAAAAGCTTTGTAACTAACACGAGTATTAAAAGGGCAATTAACAATCTCGAACATTAACGATTGTTAATGGCCCTCATTTACACTCTTGTTAGTTAAATAACTATTATTAAACATCAAGTGCATTATTTCTATCCAATAAAATAACCGAAATATCAAAACGTTTGTCTCTGCAACGGGCAAGTCCACATAACGGCGTCTGACAGTCTCCCTGAGGTGAAGAAGCGTTTCCACAAAAGACATGGTAGATATAAGTGTGGATTAGAAATTCCACATACTTTCTGCGCTATTTGTTAAGAGGATCAACATTTTCTTTTCCATATTAGGTTCGTTCCAACCTACGATAAAACACCGTTCTGGAAATACTTTGGAATCGTTGGAAATTGTTTTATGAGCAGGCGCCAACTTTGCACCGTCCCAGAACCATAGAGGCTGGAACGGTTTTAGGCGTACTTTATTATCGTTTAGCGACCGTTTTGTTTATGTAATAGTAACGGACAACAGAGAAACAATTGTACTGATATATTTGTATAGCAATTATTCAAGAAAAGTGGGTACATTCGAACTAAAAAATCAAAAGATATTCTCATTTTTAATTGGTGTAAAAGAAACTCCCTCATGTTCACTGGATGCTTCAAATGAAAAATCGCTATCTTCTTCGTCATCAATAGGTATTTCCTGAGTCACAAATATTTAATTTAAGCTCATATTAATTTTCGAGTGAGGTTATTACTCTTTTTATAACGTTTTACATTTTCAATAATTTTGTCAATACTTAATTTTTCATTTCCTATCACAATAGTTGAGTTACCGTTCCGTTGCGGCTCTAGAACGATCACAAAATGGCTGGAATGCAAATTAGGCAATCCAGATCACGTGACCTAATATGGCCGTGCAGGGCAAACAATTTAAACAGATAGGTTAGTTTTGTATTGTCTATTCAGTCATAAACAGTGCTCAAGACTTTTTAGTCGAATTTATTAGTATATTTTGCTTAAATTTAGTATATTTTATTAGTGTTTAGTATATTGTTCATTTGATTAGTATTTTTCATTTAGAATATATCACTTTTCTTAGTTTTTATAAATATTGTTATTGAACAAAACTGAACAAAATGCCTGCTATACAGCCTGATATTTGATTATGTTGAATCATCTCTATTGATTGCTGCTAACTACATTTCTCTATGCTTCTCACTTAATTCATTCTTGTGCACCAAAAATGTGTTCTTTAAAACAGCTGGGACCTTAAAAAAGCTTACTTGGTCTCGGTTTGAACGGCTCCCACAACCGACTACAATACACAAGTTGTTGGCATTTTGAAGTAGGTTTTTCACTCCTGAAATCCGTAAGCATAAAAGTTTAATACTGCAGGTGATATCTTCCAATTCAAGCAAGTGAAATTTCAATGCCAGCAATTTCATAAAAGTTTCACTTTCATTATAATATTGTATATGTTTTAGTCAGTGTGTTCTTACCCGTGAATATCACAGCTAAAAGTTGGTCCTAAATTGATATACCCAGCTTAAAAGTTTTATAAAACTGAACTTTTTATTGTATATTATTAGTATAGAGACACCAAAGAAAAATAAAAAGATAGAACGTGTCGCGGGACACACGGTAGGAACTTTAGTTCCTTTTAAGCAAAAGTTATGTAATACATCTGACGTTATAGATAAACAATTTGCATATTCTTTGGTGGTTGAGTAGTAAGCACACCAGACTCTCACGCGGTAGACCCGGGTTCGAAACCCCGCGAGGAATTTTTTTTTATTGTTAATTTTATTTTTAAATAATCATTCTGCTTGATATCAATAACGACAACAGGTAGACGTTTGAAATATTAAGCAGAATATTCATTATTGTAGATAATGGTACGGTACCCTCCATGAGGGAGTCCGACTGGCAACATCTACTTATAACAGCATAGTATATTTAAAAAAGGAAACCGTAGCATTATACAAATTGGACATTCGTTTACCACAAAATTAGTGGAAACATAAAATTGAATTGTTAAATTTTTAATTTGAAGTTATATTATTACAGTTTATAGAAATTTTTATTTTCTAGATTTTTTCCTAACTGGGTCGTAGAAAAAATATGCTGCTTGACTCGTGTGGATTGTCCATATCGCACTTGAACGATTGAGCACTCCGCCTACGGCGTCGTGCTCCATCTTCGTCTTCGTGCGATATGGCCATCATATCCACACTAGTTGCACAAACTACAATTTCTTTCAAAATATGCCCTTTTACATTTAAAAACTACCTGCCAAATGTCAAATCAATTTATCCATCCATTTTAAAGTTATCGAATTAAAACATTCAAGTTTTCAAAATTTCAACACCCTGTATTTCGAAAAGTAGCTAGACCCCTTAATCGCGCAAAAAAAATTATGGAAATAATAGTAAAAATTTATCCGAACAAATTCAAGTAGATCACTAGCACTGCGAATACCAGCTTTGCATAGAATTTCAATATAGCATCGGTGGTTCAGTGGTTAGAATGCTTGCATTGTACGCGGGCGGCCCGGGTTCAAATCCGGGTAGGAGCATATTTATTATTATGAATCGCTGCTTCGTAAACGAGAGAGAGAGACTAAGGAGGCACAAGCACGCAAAAGCAAGGCACATAACGAAGAAATGTAACATAACGTTTCGTAACGTAACGCGTAACGGTCAGATCTTTTGCGTCGCGACCCCTGGTCGCTCAAACATAACCTGGCATAAAGAACTAAAGTTCCAAAAGCACCTTTCTCCAAAATAAACACTTATGTGTACCAAAATCCACGGTCTACAATGTATTAAATCACATTAGTTTGCCCTGTGTCGCCATATTGAATTTTATTTGACAGGTCACTAGATTGCCTAATAGAGCCGTAATATTATGGTCACGAATAGCTTGGAATGGCATCAACTATATGCACTTGCGCACAGGCCCGGTCTGGCTCCATTGGAGGCCCTCGTCTAGATGGTGATTTGAGGCCCCTCCCCCCCCCGGAAATAGAACGAGGACCATGGGGTCCTCTCACGGCAACAATAGTTAGCCTATGTTTGCTGCATGCGGCTAACGTGGTTTTAAATGCTTTTAAATTTTTAATAATTTGGTTAAAATTGAATAATTGCTAAATATTTTACAATGCAATTTGAAGATCTTAGCGATTCTATTTGGTTAGGTAATACTGTACCTCTAAATGACATTGTATATCAACTATCCAGAGGCTAAAATAATTAAAATATTTTACCTTTACATCAGCACCAAATTTTAATTTATTAATAAATGTAACTACTTCAAAAATCAATTTTAAATGCAGTACTGTTTAAGAATGGTTGACTAAAACAGAACGATAGTTATATGAAAGGTCAACTACTAACACAATGAAAAAAACGCTGCATTTTACATTAAACAGAACTTTATTGCAACACTCTAGTGTACGTTGATACTAAAATATGGCCTAGTGTAATAGAAGTATAAGATAAATAATTATTACATAAAGAAGTTCAAAAAAAATTGTGTTAACCGTATAAACACGACAAAAATTCCTACCATAGTGATAGTAGCCTTATCAACGATTGCCAAGCCTATCCCATCAGTTTTCTTTTAAGTTCGTCACTACTACTACTCTATTTCGCCCATTGACTTGCCAAATTTCTGGCCATATATCTGGATTTGCAACCAAAATTACCATCAGATATTTCTTTGAATACGGTAATGACGTTAGTTAATTTGTCCGTGGCAATTTCCCCGCTCCTTAAAACACTTTCATCAATTATCGATGACAGAGCCTTATGTTTACTCCACCACCTAGTGGTGAAACAGTAAAACAAAATAATTTTTTATAATAAAAAAACGTTTGTTTACTTGAATTTTTTGGCTTTTGGAGGCCCCCTTGAGCCGGAGGCCCTCGGCGATCGCCGACCAGCCGCCCTGGCCAGACCGGGCCTGCTTGCGCAGTGCCATTCTAGAATGGTTCTTTGCGAGGTTGGAACGAACCTATTGTCACAATAATTTCTTCAATAAATATCAACATTCTCAGTTATCACGAATATAATAACAGATCACTATTGTCAAGTCGTGATGGTCGGCCTGAGATAAACAAGCGTTTTCAACAAGAAGACTAGATATAAGACAAATGTCCAGCGGTAAGCAATAAATTGCAGATGGCGCGAGAGTAGCTCAGGGTTCATAGTCATTTTACAAAATAAAATTCCCTGACTTTTCCAGGTTTTCCCTGACCCACAATTTTTTTTCCAAGTCACTTTTAGGTATCCACTAAAAAAGTAAGTCTGTGGCAAATAAAATTATTTCTAAGCTTACCCCCTCCTCCCCACACACTAACACTAAAAAAGTTATTTTCATTCAAACCCATAGTGCACAGGGAAGAAGCATCACGTTTGAAAAAACCAATACATATGTCTCATTTTTATAAACAAGATTTGAACAAAAAATCTGAAAGGAATAAACACACAAAAATATTGAACGAATAAAAAATATAACATAAAAATATACAAAAAAATAAATAAAACTTCAGAACAAAAAACCCCAAATTCGCATCACAAAATCTGCAGGGTAACTACAAATTATTCCCTTCAGATTGTCCAATACATTAGAAAAATTAGGTAACGATAGTACTTAACGTTTGTCTTAGGTCATTAATTTCAGTGTTTATTAAAGACAAGCTAGTATTTGATTCGTTTCCGATTTTTCTTTTTAATTTCCAAATTATAGAATTTACTCTCAGCTTCCCTTTTTCTCTTTTTAACCCGGTTATTTTGATTTTATTTTTCGAGAAAGTCTTTATATGTTCTGTGAGTCATTTTTTTATTGTAGTCGTAGTTTTTAGCTCCTCCTAGAAAATGTTCATCAGATGCAAATTTTTTAAATTGACAGAAACTTTTTTTTGCTTGCCTACTCGTTATTATGTTTCTCGTAAAAGTATTGAATTAATTTATTTGTAATTTGTACAGAATCCATAAATATTCTTGGGTCAAAACAGGTAATATACTTTGCCAAATTATATTTTATGCATTTTTTACTGGTGCTATTGATAATACCAAATTTAAGGGAACGCGTCACCCCGAATTATATACGGGCCACAGTTTTCGGCGGTCTTCGGCTACCATATTGGCAGATAGTGAAGAAAAAGATTGGGAGGTTGGAAATCGACAGCCTTGGCTGAAGGGTATTTAGAATAATCAACGGAAATGCGGGAAAAAATGTCTAGCAAAATATTATCCACCGACAAAGTACATGTTCCGCACGCTCTTAGAAAAAATAGCGTTCCTAACTCGTGAGGAAAAGTGGAACTTTCCGCACTATTTAGAAAATATACTATTCCAGGTAGGGGAAAAATTTCCCTGACATTTTGGTTATTTCTGTTGAAAATGAGGTTTTCCCTGACCATCTTTAGATTCCCTGACTGTTCCAGGTTCTCCAGGTTTTCCAGGTCGCTATGAACCCTGTAGCTAGAAGTTAAAAAGACAGAGTAAAGTACGCCAAGTATAATTCTGCCAGAGTTTCAATAGCTTGTACGATGTACATTAATCGAATAGAATATTTAAACTTCAAACTAATTATTAAAATAAGGGGGTGGACATTGCATTTTCTAGATCCTTTCTAGTTTGAGATTTTCTAGTGTAGTAAATAAAACACAAGATTCTTTTACATAAAATTAATTTTATTAATGGTATCAGAAAAAAAAACCAAAACAATATTAATTAGCGTCTAAATTACAGATTATTAAAAAAAATTAACCAAAAGTATTGTACACAATTAAGTTAAATAATGTGATGTACTATAGGCACTTTATGTTTGATTAACCGGTTATGCTCAAATTAAAACCGTAAAAAGAAAAAAAAAACTATTCTTTAAAACATCATTTTTAGTTCCGTTAATATCGTCATCAGAAAAAAAAAATAATTAACACTTCGGAAGATCGATGTTTGGATAACACAAAATTAAAAACTTAATAAAATTCGGTTTTGCTACCAAAAAATTTGGTATCTTTAGAAATCAACCAAATAAATTATTTCTTAAAAAATAAATATACATAATATATTTTTATACAGGGTGATTTTTTTCGATGTACTATAAGAAATTATGGTAAAACCGATCACTGGCTGTATTCTTGACTGAGGGAGTGAAGATTCCCGAGGGAACAGATATTTTGTCTTTGTCTATGCAGTGACAGAGTAGCCAAGCAGAATAAAGACAAAATATGTGTTCTAGCAGAGAGCTCTACTCCCTGAGTCAAGAATACAGTCCCTGAATAACGATATGAAAAGTTTTAATAGGTTAGCGTTGAAGAAAAAAATAAAGCGACTATACCAAGTCTCATGGTTTCCAGGATAATTATTTTTTTATTACGATGGGTTTTGTCATAGAGCCTAATGTGTTATCGAAAAAAATCATACTGTATATATCCAGTCATTGCACGAAAAAATTTCAAATAAAAAAAAATCGGGTTAAAACAAAAAAATCACAGTTTATGGACAAAACGGCTTTTCTATGAAGTGTAAAAAAATTTGACTAAAACAAATTACAAATCAAAAAATTTCATCGTTTCCTCAAAAAAATGATACGGGGAGACTTCAAAAAATTTACAAAGACAATAAGCAATTAACCAATTATGAATTTTTAAAAATAGAAAACCTTAAGTACGGAAGCCCATTGTTTTAGTCAAATTTTTCGACTCCACCCCGTATATTTTTCTTCGTCGTAATGTTACTTTAAAAACGCCAAGAAAAAAACAAACTTTTGTTAGTTCATTTAAACTAAAACGTTAATTTAAACCGCAATGAATAACATCACGACAAAATAATTATACAGGGGAAAACCGTTTAGTAGTTAAAAAATGCCCAACGTAAATGTCGAACGTTAAAAAATATACATTTCAATTCTATAATTTGGGTGAAAATTCAATTCAATTAATTGGACATTTCGAAGGGACATTAACGAAGTTTCGTTAAACAGTTCCGCTTTCGTCTGTTGTAACGCCGTTGCAAATGACAACTTCGTTTCCCAATCGGTGTTGTTCGACAGCCCTCCAAATTCGAAGAACCGTCGAACCTTTCAGACCTACTTTTTCCAGATCTTCCCGATTTATATGATAAAGCACCTACGACGGAAAACAAATTAAATAAAAAATTAATAATACGAGGTGTGATTAGAAATTACCTCTTCGAGTGTGTATCCTTCGGAAACGAAAATTTTCTTCGCAGATTCGTGGATACCCAAACCTTCCAACCAATTAGCAAGTCGTTGATCTTCCTCCACAATTTCCTTGAGATCGTTATTCGTTGAATCACGAACATTGCAGCAGCATCGGTGACAACACAACTGTCGAAGTGTCAATTCTTGCCGGTGGGTTTCTATTAATTGTTTCAACTACAAAATAATTATAAATTTACTTATTCAAAAAATTTTTATTAAATCACTCACAAGTCCTTGATACTGTCGCTGACATTCGAGTAAGTCCTGCCACAATCGAGCATTTTCGTTTCTCAACTGTAAATTCGAATCTCCAACGTCAAAACCTTCGCTGGTTTTACTACTTTTACTGGAATTTACAGTACTAGGTGAACTATGGTTAGTAATATGCTCGCTAAGTTCGGGAGTTAGAACAGTTATGGCGGCTTGTATGCAAGAACGTACCAAATTATCCAGAGCAAACATCCAATGTGGTTTGATCGGATGTAACCGGAGAACTTCGTTAACGGATTCCTGTCAATTTATAAATATAATAAGTTTTATAGAAGCAATAACCAATAAAGTATCAAGCACCACCCCAATCGCCGTAGTAAATATACAGGGTGTTTAATAGTTAAACCACCATAGGTTAACTGCAAGTAGAGGACACTTTGGTGGTTCCAAATAGCCTTGGTTAATTGGTCTAACATAATTATTAACAGAGATACAGGGTGTTTTATTCATTTAGTTGAATGCTTTTGAAGGTCATAATTTTAGAACCACCCTATATATTTCTTTTATTTTTGGTAAGGATCTATTGCATTGATAACACAATAAGAAAGTGTAATAAAAATAATTATAATCCAGGTCTGGTTTGAGGAAAATTTTCAAAATTCGATAATCTCCAAAACAACACCCTGTATATCAGAAATCCAATACATTATTCGAAGAGAACAGAAAAAATAGAGCGGCACCAAAATATTTTTCGAAGTGTACATCCCGTTTTACTGCTCAACTTTTAATGTCAAAGTTATTTAAATGTATCATTGAAATTTTCGTACGTAATAACTTTAGAACCACCCTATAGATTTTTTCATTTTTGGTAGGTGTAAGTTACATAAGCATCAAAATCTTATCATGTAACAAAAATAGTTATAATCCAGGTTCGGGTTGAGAAAAAAAAAAAATTTATCACGATTTTTAAAAATCAATATTATTCCAAAAGAACAGAAAAAATTGAGTTACACGGAAATGTTTTTCGAAGTGCACACTTACTAAAATATTCAAGTCAAAACAAGCAGCTCTAATATTCTAGGGAACTGAAAAATTAGCAAATAGGCGTAGACTGATGAAGTACGGAAAACTTTGCAAAATATGTTACCAGTGCTATTAGAAAATGAGGAAATTGGGAAAATGTATTTCCAGCACGATGGTAATCGCCTCACTTTATGGTAATTGTGCGAAATTTTCAAGACGAGAATTTTAGAAACATGTGGATAGGGAGGGGCAGGCTCAAGAATTGGCCTTGCAGGTCACCGGATTTTAACCCAGTGGACTATAATATTTGGGGATATCTGAAAGCCAAAGTATAGTCTACTGAGGTAAACAAGAATTGATGATGCTTGCGAGGAAATCAGGGCAAATCCATTAATGATAAGACGAGCAACACAAAACATCTTAAAAAGAGCTCGTAAATGCATAGAACAAAATAATGGACATTTCACAATTATAATAAATAATTTGACATTCCGTGTAACTCAATTTTTTCTGTTCTTTTGGAATAAACTATTGATTTTTAAAAATCTTGATAAAATATATTTTTTTCTTAACCCGAACAACCTGGATTATAACCAAAAATGAAAAAAATCTATAGGGTGGTTCTAAAGTTATTACATACGAAAATTTCAATGATACATTTAAATAACTTTGACATTAAAAGTTAAGCGATGTGCACTTCAAAAAATATTTTGGTACCGCTCTATTTTTTCTGTTCTCTTAGAATAATCTATTGGATTTTAAAAATTCTGATATACAGAGTGTTGTTTCGGAGATTATCGAATTTTGCAAATTTTTCTCAAACCAGACCTGGATTATAATTATTTTTATTACACTATCTTATTGTGTTATCAATGCAATAGATCCTTACCAAAAATGAAAGAAATATATAGGGTGGTTCTAAAGTTATGGCCTTCAAAAGGATTGGACTAAATGGATAAAACACCCTGGCTATTTGGAACCACCAAAGTGTCCTCTACTTGCAGTTAACCTATGGTGGTTTAACTATGAAGCACCCTGTATTAAAGATAATTAAAACCTTGAATAATAGAGACAAATTAGTTACTCTGGTTTGGATTAGAGGACATCAGGGTATTATAGGTAATGAAAAAGTCGATCAGTTAGCAAAAGCGGCCTCGAGAGATGGGAATCCATTAGAAGAACCGTTGACTCCAGTGTCTGACCTTCGACCCTTATTTAAGAAAAATCTACTCAATAAATGGCAACAACAATATTCTAACTGTGTAAAAGGCGTCAAATTCCACGATATCCGCCCGAACATTTGGAACAAACTTTGGTTTTCTGGTATATCAAATCGTCATCTCATTAAAACAATGAATATATTAAGAAGCAAACATGGGTTATACCCAGAATACAAGTTTAAAATTGGTCGGGAAGATTCCCTCAATTGCCCTTGCGGCCAGATGGGAACTTTGCAGCACATAATTTTCCACTGGAATACATACAATCAAGAAAATGCAGAGTTAGTTCTACAGAAATCTTCACATGGCGGGAGCAGCACTCCCTACCAACTTAGATGCGCTTTTGTGTCTGCGGAATGTAAATGTACAGGGTGCGGCAGATAAACGGTCAATTAGAAATATCTAGAGAACTAAAGGTATCTGAATTATGAAAGTTGGCATGAAGGGGTTTTGAATAATGAGCTATTCGATGAAAATATTGCCGTAACCATTCTACTTCCGGTTATACCGGAAGTCGCACATAACTTTGTAATTTTTAATGGAAGACCCCGTATATTTTTAAATTTTAGGAATATTTACGTTATTCTGAACATTTTTTGTTGATACTTCCCTATACGTATCTTGAACCGTTTTTGAGTTGTAATGTTTTTTATATGAAAATTACACTTTTTTTACCATGTACATAAAATTCAATATCCTCTAATGTAATTTGTATAAAAGTTTAAATTTCTTAGGAACTATTCACCACATACCGCTTTATGGTTTACACTGTGAAGTTACCTTTTTTATTATACAGGGTGCTGTCAAAATTGGAATAAAAAAAGAATCCACAATCTTCGCGTAATTCCTTTTTTTCAAATGGGACACCCTGTATGTGATTATTTATTTTAGAAGAATACGTTGTCCACTATCGATATGTATTACTATTCCCTATACCTATCTCCTGCAGTTTTCAAATAAATCTGCTTTATACATTTTTGTCACAAAAAATTAATTCATCAAGTCGCCTATGGAATATTCTGACAAATGACAGTTATTGTTAATGTTTAATAGTTACCTTGTTGTATGCCGTTGTGTGAAAGGTATAATAATAGTTTGCCTTCAATTTTCTTAACAAAATAATAATGGCACATTTAGGATATACAAATGATGATTTTTTAAATTTAATTATGATTCACGGTGAGTATAACAGAATGGTATCCAGAACTTGCCGTGTGTTTGCTGAGAGATATCCTGAAAAGCTTCGACCAAATCATAAAACTGTAAACGTTTGCTACACAACTGTTCCCAGTTTGGTCAGTTTAAAAGTAAAAGAAATAGACCCATGTCGATAATGAGGATTTACAAATAGACATCCTGGGATATTTTGCAGCTCATCCAAATTCATCCTTAAAAGAGTCTATAAATGTTTGGAAGTTGATGGGCAACACTTTGAACATTTGTTGAATTAATTAGTACCTTATTATCTTTGATAGTATCTGTATAATTGTTCAATGTTTAGCCGAGTGTTTAACTCAATAAATTAATACCACATAGCCTATAAGAAAATTAATTTTTTGTGACAAAAATGTATAAAGCTGATTTATTTGAAAACTGCAGGAGATAGGTATAGGGAATAGTAATACATATCGATAGTGGACAACGTATTCTTCTATAATTAATAATCACATACAGGGTGTCCCATTTGAAAAAAGGAATTACGCGAAGATTGTGGATTTCGTTTTTATTCCAATTTTGACAGCACCCTGTATAATAAAAAAGGTAACTTCACAGTGTAAACTATAAAGCGGTATGTGGTGAATAGTTCCTAAGGAATTTAAACTTTTATTCAAATCACATTAGAGGATAGTGAATTTTATGTACATGGTAAAAAAGTGTCATTTTCATATAAAAAACATTACAACTCAAAAACGGTTCAAAATAGGTATGGGGAAGTATTAACAAAAAATGTTCAGAATAACGTAAATATTCCTAAAATTTAAAAATATACAGGGTCTTCCGTTAAAAATTAAAAAGTTATGTGCGACTTCCGGTATAACCGGAAGTAGAATGGTAACGGCAATATTTTCATTGAATAGCTCATTATTCAAAACCCCTTCATGCCAATTTTCATATTTCAGATACCTTTAGTTCTCGAGATATCTCTAATTGACCGTTTATCTGCCTCACCCTGTATATGTAACCATTTATAAGCATTTGAAAAAATTAAAATTAGATGTATAAAAAAAATATTGAAAAAAAACAGAATTAATGAATGAATAAGTAAATAAAAAGAAAATAAATAAATAAATAAAAAGAAAATAAATAAAATAATAATGAAATATAAAAATGAAGTATTGTAATGATGAAAATTAGAAAAAACCTACTAAATTACTAACATACATATTAAAAAGGAAATGTATAAAGGATTATTTGAAATGATTGTAAATACTAACAAAAAAAACTGGCCAATGAATCTCAGATCAAGGTCACTATGTGAAACACACACACATATAAATATTCAAAAATCTACATACGGATTTCTTTATTTAATTAAATCACAAACATCTACAAGACACGAAAAAATATTTACAAAAGGTTTCGTTTACTTACTTGATATAAGTAAATGGCAAACTGTAATTGATTTATAGCAGCCGAGTCGAAATCCAATTCTTCTTTTAGCTGTCTAACAGTACTTTCAACTACAGTCATCGATTGTTCAGTAAGATAAGCTTTTAGACCGTCCATTAATCGCAAGAGATGTTTTTGTGTAAGAACTGTTTCTCCTAAATATTTTTCACGCACTTTTTGCATCCACACTTCACATATTTTCATACCATCATTGGCAAGTACCTAAAAAATTGAATCAAATATTAATAGCAGAGTAACCAAAATCTTGAAATCAAAAATATTAAATACCTTGGCAAGAGTTGTGCGGCGTTGGGAATCCTTTTTCAGTAAATAAAATCCATCTGTTTCGATACCAGTATCTACTTCAGGTGACAAGAGAGTACCCGATGAGTTTCTGCGTTCAGTGTTAGAACTTTCATTTTCACAATCCAGTGATGGTGTTGATGCCAAACTATCAAAAAAGCAAAAATTAACTTGGAACAAATGCCTTATATGAGTTATTTAGAAAAACATTCAGGTCCACAAAGTAGGAAGTTTAATATAATTTTTGAAAAATATTAGCTTTGTATTCAAATGTTAGCAAACTTCCAACAATAGATCATGCTTGACAAAATTATTATACGCAATTGCTGATCCTTTAGATGTATCATACTATTGGAATGCCATACAAGGTTTTTGAAAATTACTTTTTAAAGATCAGACCAAAAGTAGTTGCTGCCTCTTACTTCTACTACTCTTTGAAAAGTAATTTTCAATTTTGTTAGGCTCTATAATAGTATTAAACTTTTATCTTGACATCTTAAATATGACAATTTTTACAAGAAATTATAATTGAATAGCTGAGCCTTTAGATTATTCTTTAATACATGTAATTCTAAACAAACAACATAAGACAACACAAACAATAAAACAACTTTCAACAAGTATAAAATTTGTGTATCCCAATAAGATATATTTAAATTATGCAGGATATTCCAAATGCAATAGAACCAATAAATATTTTTTATTATGTGACGTGTATTTTTATGTAGCTTGTTGTATTTTGTTATTTAAATTTACTTAACAATGCAAAGATAATTGAATCGATTAGTATTTAAATGCATGTTTTGAAATACCCTGAAGAAGTAAAGTACCTATATTAATTCTAATCTACAGTTGTGAAAATTAAAATGAAAGAAGTAAAATTAGTTAAAAAAAATTAAGAAAAGTTAATTTACCTGTTGAAAGTAAGGGCAGTGGGCATTTGTATTGGTGGTAGTAAAGAGGCTCGACCCTGATGGGAGCTGTAAGTTAATGAGTGTTTTACCACCATGAACAACACACATGACAATTATTATGGTATAAGTAATATAGTTTTGGTTCAAGATATTGTTAATAATTATGTATATAAATTTTTTGTGTTATAATAAAAGTTGATTCGAGTTAATTAAGAAAAGGTGATGTGGTAAAAAAGTGGTATAGAACTACTAGTTTCAGCCAAATTATACTTATATTTTTCAAAAAGTAACATTAATTCAGATATTTGAAACATTTAACAAATCTTCATGTTTACCTTAATATGTTTAAATGAGAATTGAAAACTGGAAAAAGAAATTTTAGCAAATTTATATCAAATGCCATACTATTATATCAACCACAAAATTAATAAAAATACTTATATATTTGGATTTGAAAACTCATTAAATATGTCCTATATGTACAAAAATAATTTCATTAACTTCATATTTTCAAGAGGTAATCTCAATTTTACTGTGGAAAATCCAAAATGTATAAGCAATTACCTATACTTCCACAACAACAAAAGAACGATAACAACACAAGGTGAACGAACACGTGGAAAACAATACACCAAAAATATAAACATTTACCACTTGTTTGAGTACTTGCAGCACCAGTCTTCAATGTTAAGAATATTTGGGATAATCATATTTGTGTAAATTTTAGTACATAGATACTTGTAAACGTTTATGAATGTGACTTCTCGATCAATACCAAATTATAAAACAATAAATAAGAATCTATCAATATTTATTCTAATCTTTATAACACTAAAACCGAATGAAATGAAAAGTATTTCTAAAAGTTTGGTTAGTATTGATTAAGTTCTAAGAATTTCAGTTGACACAATTTAAACTTTTGTTATCATTATTTTAACATCAAAACCACATTAGCAGATTAAAACGAATACTACTTTTAAATTCATTTACGAAACTCCAAAACGTGAGGATGGAAAAACACCTACTTTTTACTTCACCGTTTTTTGTTTTGACATTTTGAAAAAAGATTGTAGGTTGTGTCTATACAGCCGACGAACCGACCGACCAAGTTATTGAAATAAAATAGCAGGAGTTGAGTTAATACGGTGTGTCCATTATTTAAGTTCGTAGCATATAGGAAAAGTTTTATTATTGATTTAACGGAAAAAAATTATTTCTCGTGAAAAATTCTGACCGAAACTTAAAATTTAAGAACTTTTTATGAAAAATAACCATTTTTATGTTATTGAAAAAATTACAAATCCCTTACCCTACGGAATGCCAAATATCTTCGTCCAAGAACGCTGGTCTGAGTAAATTTGTAGACAAAGAAATACAGTGTTAAGAAAAACATTTTAAAACGAAACTGTAATAAATAAAAACCCAAACAATAAAACATGCATCCATGTTAGACAACTTACTCAGTTTCCGGTGTGGTTGGTGTTTGATTCGGCGCGCTGTTGTGCCCAGCTTGCCTCGTGTTCATTTTTTCCGCTGGTACAGATACACTTCGATTAAATTCGGTATTTAAACGAACAGTCTTTTGCCTCCTTTCAGAACCTGCAACGTTTATTATAAAATGATAATTAACATTAAATACAATGACAGTTCCTTTAATAATATTTATTGTAACATGACGAATAATAACAATTTTGTTCAAATGAGACAGTGCAATGATTCTAATATACAAGTCTTTCAGAATCACTTACTTAAAGAGAGCTGGGGTATAATGTATCAAGCAATTTATTTTAAGGATAAATTCTCTATATTTTATAAAGATTTTCTTTATTATTACAACCTTGCATTTCCAGTAAAGAATAGATCTATAAAACAGACCAGAGGGAAGTGGTTTTCTCCTGAAATCCAGCAAATGCATTCTCATCTTTGTGAAATGAATAAATTACGGAAATCAATAAATAATCCTTGGTATACAGAAAGGTACAAACAATATAAAAAAGAATATAAAGCACTAGTAAAAAGTCAACAGAGGACTACTAACAACCAAAGAATTTTAAATTCACAAAACAAAATACGTGAAAGCTGGAAAATCATAAAAGAAAGTAAAGCAGATAAAAATAATGGTGCATTTGCTGGCTTTCGGGAGGAAGATACTCAGTTGGAAACAGCAAATTACATAAATGAGTATTTCATAGAATGTAATAAGAGTCATCAGATACCAAATGACAATAGGCAAATACAAGGTTACCATTTAAGTTTCTTTTTAACTCCTACAACACCTGAAGAGATCATGTCAATAATACAAAAAACTTCTGATAAATTCTCCCCTGGCGTGGATGACATCAACGGTAAAGTGATTAAGGCTGTTGCTCCACTGATTGCTGAACCATTGTGTCATCTAGTCAATGAGTCATTTTCAAGTGGAATTTTTCCTGATATAAAGGAGTCAAAAGGTATACCTGTTTTTAAAAATAAGGGATCCCCTAATGAAATTAGGAATTATAGACTAATATGTATTCAGTGTCAATTCTCAAAAATCTTTGAATTAGCATATTCTAACAGGCTAACTAGATATTTAGCTTCATTCAATCTACTCCCTGATATACAACATGGATTTAGAAAAACAAAATCAACTGAAACTGCGATTCAAGATACATTAGTACATCTATATAACTCATTAAATAATAAACAACACTCATTGTGCCTGTTTTACGATTTAAGTCGTGCTTTTGATACAACAGACCGAGGTTTATTGCTGATGAAGCTGGAAGCCCTAGGTGTAAGAGGATTACCATTTGAGTGGGCAAAATCGTACCTGTCCAATCGTACACAAATATCAATGTTTGGTAGTACTAAGTCTCTCTCAAGGGAATCAAATGTAGGAGTTCCGCAAGGGTCCATATTGGGTCCTTTATTTTTTATTATTTTTACATCTGACATCAAAGAAATTTGTAAATCCCCAGATCAAATAATTTTGTATGCAGATGACACAAATTTCTTTATATCTGATACGAACCTAGACAGACTGGTAGCGAATGGTAATCTATCTTCTAAGGAGTTTAATACTTACTGTGTTAGTAATGGACTTCAGCTAAATTCAACAAAAACATATTTCATGAGATTTTTGCCAAGTAATGTGTCACCTAATTATGACCTTTATTTAAACATCAATGGTAATTCTATTCAAACTTCAGACACAATTAAATTTTTAGGTATGACACTGGATCCAAAATTGACTTGGGAATCACACATAAAAGTAGTTTGTTCTAAATTAAGCACATGCTGTTACATAATGAGAAATCTGAGGCATACAGTTTCATTTAATGTATTGATAATATTGTACTTCGGTCTAGTGCAGTCAGTATTGCAATATGGTCTAATATTTTGGGGTTCATCTGCTCATTTAGATAAAGCTTTTGTAACACAAAAGAAAGTCATAAGAACTATGTTTAATGTTCATCCATCTACTAGTTGTAAACAATTATTTGTCAACTCACAAATTTTGACATTGCTCAGTCTATACATATTTAGAGTAATTCTTTACATTCATAACAATTTAAACAAGTTTGAGAGGAATGAGGAGCTACATTCTCATAATACTAGGTTAAAAACGGATCTGCACTGGGCCTTCTCAAGGCTACAAATTGGGCAAAATTCACCTGATTATATAGGCATCAAGTTATATAATAAAATTCACACAATAATAGGAAAAGATAGTTTGACATCGACATTGGCATTTACATCCAATGTAAAAAAGTTGTTAATTAACCAGGCATTTTATTCAGTGACTGAGTTTCTCAATTATTATAAATAAGTCTTAAAGTATTTTATTTATTTTGTAGATCACACATTTGTATTTTCCTACGGGATTTTATTTAAAACTGTATTTTGTATTATCTGTATTTTGTATTATCTGTATTTTATATTTTGTATTATTTGTATTTGTATTGATTGACTAGTCTTATAAGTTTTATATATTGTGTATTTTATATGTAAAATTTTAATGACGTAATAATAAATCTAAATCTAAATCTAATATAATCAAAACAACGCGCTGTTGCCATATCATTTAATGAAGCGAGATACTTACCCAGGAACGGATCTTCTAATAGTTGCGCAGCTGTGGCTCGTTTGTCGGGATCGGGTTCAAAACATCTTTTGATAAACGACCTTGCCCGTTCGGATAGTTCTTCAGGAACTTCCGGATGAGCTTTATAGTAACCAACTTTGAATACGGCTGCTTGTGGGGAACCTAGTTCTATGAAAGGGGGTTTTCCGGTCGCCATTTCTACTACGGTGCAACCGAGAGACCATATATCAGCCGGAGCACCATAACCTAAGCGAGAAAAAGTATGAATTATTCTCAACCACCTCCTCGTTATTAACAAAATTAATATGAAATTATGAATAGGTACCTCGTTGACCCTTGTCGATAACTTCCGGCGCCATATACTGAAGGGTACCGGTAAACGTTTCGGTGCTCGGACACAATCCAGCCAGTCTTTTCGACGTACCAAAATCGGAAATTTTTACTACGCCACTGTACGTGTTAACTAAAACGTTATCACCTGGAAAAAATTGTTAAATAATTTAATAAATAGCTATATGTGGCCATATGGGTAGGATGTATGGGAAAGGTGTGTGAAGAAGATGCTTCTTGGAGGTGAAGGAGGTAAAGTAAGGACACCAAGGAATAAATAGATTGTTAAAGAAGACTTGAAACAGTTATACTTTTGCAAGTTTATCTGAAGCCGTGAAAGGAATGCAGTCGAAAACATTGAGTGCTAAGTATGTAGTGACAATAATTAAAAAAGGTACCGTACGACATTTGTACGTTTATGACAGATATACGCCATGTTTCTTCGCCTCTTACCGATACCCCGTAGCTTTAGATAAACTTGCCAATCTTATAGAAATAGAGGACTGGAATAGGATTGCAAGAGATCGAATAAAGTGGAGAAAAATAACAAAAAGGAAGAAGCTATTTAGGATTCAAAATAGGATCGTAGAGGTGATAAATGAACTACTTCTTTGTACACTGTTGTATAACCTCAATTATCTTTTACATGAGTTCCATTGATTGTAATGTAGACGTTGCCGCTGGATTTTTTTCAGGTTTATTTATTATATTTGTACTTCTATGTATTGTTGATTATAATTTTATTAAACAAATTTATGTATTAGTTTGGGAATGTTCCCATATACTATACTACTACTGCTGTCAAAGAATACACCAGCTTAACAAGAAGCGAAGCCACAGAGTACACCATCTAACAAGAGGCGAAATAAAGTAGTTTTTGTGATCGCAAATTTGTGTGCACATGCGTGAATTAATTAGTTTATCTGTCAATGTCAAGTCGTCACTTCCGTTCATTCCCCTCAGTTCACCGTGTATTATTTTATTGATTTAAATAGTTTTATGGTTACGGAAAATTATTGAAACTGACGGAATTCAATTAACGTCACTCCTACTATTATTTTAAACGATTTTCATATTTTTGATAATTTCCATATATTGCCTAAGGACATTTTCATAAAATGAATAAATTTCCAGGTAATTTCATTATAAACCTAGGTGAATAATGATTATTAACCAAGGTTAAAAATAAGCTACTTCTTATTAGACATTTGAAACATTTTTTCTATAATCCTAGTTGGGAGGGATGTTCATCAAAACTAATATTTTTCTCAGTGTAGTTATGGTTTTACTTCGAATCAATACTCGTGTAACTTTTCTCAGTGTATCAGGTAGTTTATGTTTTAATGCCTTGACATATTTCTGCTCAATATCGTGTAAGTCCGACTTCAAAGGAACCGATAAAGCTTTCGTCTCTTGTTAGATGGTGTACAGGGTTATTCATTATAAATTACCCACCCCCTATCATCGTTATTATTACTTTTAGAAAAAAAAAGTCTTGGATAAAAGTTGTTTGGTTACAGCTGAATTTTCTTAATATTCTACCAAAAGTTCAGTAGCGTGCGTATTTAAGGGGATACAAAAAGTAATTGTTATTTTTTAAATGGTACACCCTGTATATTTTCACATTTTGGAATGGACTTTTTTTTCTCATTTCAAAAATATGTAATATGTTACCCCTACCTCGTACCGTTTTT
>CAJUYH010000186.1:17743-81816 GCA_910591685.1 Galerucella tenella | reverse complement strand
TTCGTCATGGCTTTTACAAGTACCAATGTAGATAGCATCACTGCTGAAACGCAAGTGAGTGACTCACTTTACAAAACAATTATTAATCATGATACAATGATGTGAATCAGTACCACAAACAAAATATTTACTTGTATTTTTTTTCATTGAAATTAAATGATATTTCATTAATATTTTAGAATGGTGGAATCGACAGCAATACATGCCTGGAACTTGCTTTGGAGGGTGAGCGTCTGTGTAAAGCTGGTGACTGTCGATCTGGAGTAGCATTTTTTCAAGCGGCCATTCAAGCTGGCACTGATGATCTCAGTACACTCAGTGCAATTTACAGTCAATTGGGAAATGCATATTTTTACCTAGGTGACTATGTAAAAGCAATGCAGTATCACAAACATGATTTAACATTGGCTCGTACAATGGGTGACAAATTAGGTGAAGCTAAATCAAGTGGTAATCTTGGTAACACCCTAAAAGTTATGGGAAAATTTGATGAAGCGATGATTTGTTGCAAACGACATTTAGAAATATCACGTGAAATCGGTGATAAATTGAGTGAAGGTAGAGCACTATATAATTTAGGTAACGTTTATCATGCTAAAAGCAAACAGGGCGGTAGAGGTCATCGTGATCCTGGCGAATTTTCCGAGGACATACGAGAATGTCTTGAGCAAGCTGTGGGTTATTATGAACAAAATCTTGAGTTGATGCGTGAATTGGGTGATTCAGCGGCGCAGGGACGCGCCTGTGGCAATCTTGGTAATACATTTTATTTACTTGGTGAATTTCAAAAGGCCATTTTTTATCACAATGAAAGACTGAAAATAGCACGTGAATTTGGTGATAAAGCGGCGGAAAGACGTGCCAATACAAATCTTGGCAACTCGCATATATTCCTTGGTGAATTTGAGAAGGCAGCGCAACATTATAAACGTACTCTTGTTCTTGCCCAAGAATTAGGTGATCGCGCTGTTGAAGCACAGGCGTGTTATTCACTTGGCAACACATATACACTGTTACACGACTATCCAGCGGCAATTGAGTATCACTTGCGTCATTTAGTAATTGCCCAACAGTTGATGGATCGCGTGGGCGAGGGTAGGGCATGTTGGTCATTGGGTAATGCTTATTCGGCAATGGACAATCATGAGAAAGCATTGCACTTTGCTACATTACATTTAAATATATCGAAGGAGTTGGGTGACCCAATGGGTCAGGCAACTGCACAAATGAACGTTAGTGATTTGCAAAAAATTCTTGGAATGGAAAATAATGAAAAGGAAAATGATACTGCAATTAATAATTATCCTACAAGTAATACTGCAACTATTAATGCTGCTTCATCACCCGGAAGATACAGACTTCGACGTCAGAGCATGGATAATCTCGATTTGATTAAGGTATTTCTAATTGATTCTTCAATATAATTAATAATAAAAAAAAACAACTCATCCCCAAAATTTCTTACTTTGTGGCTTTTTTTTTTTTTGGAATACAGTTGACACCCGATGGTAAGCAGAAAGTTGATCCACCGATGGCACGTGCAGGAATCGCACCACAACCGTCGCAAGAGGAAGAGGAAGAGGATTTCTTTGAACTTCTTTCACGTTTTCAATCGGGTCGAATGGACGATCAACGTTGCGTTCTCAATACAAATCGAAAGCCACAAATAAAAGCATCGCCACCATTACCTGAGAAAGAAAAGTAAGTAAATCAAATGATTATCTATAATTATGTAAAGTAAATTAGAATGAATTGTGATTTGGTATTTTTTCTTCTTTTTACAGGGATGGTGATGATTTATTGGAATTAATTGCCGGTATGCAAAGCAAACGTATGGATGAGCAACGTGTGACGTTGCCATATCTTCCAGGTCTCAATACAAATCCAAAGAACCCATCAGTAATGACGACACCTGTACGAACGCCACAAGATGCTGATGATTCGTTTATTGATATGCTTTTACGTTGCCAGAGTTCCCGATTAGAGGATCAAAGAAGTCCATTGCCTGCTGCATCGATGATTCAAGATGTGGAGGAGGAGCCAAACCAAAGATCTAATGGGAATAATACTCAATCGGGTACGACTGTACCTGAAGAAGATCTCTTTGCATTGATTCAGAGGCTACAAGCCGGCCGTATGGAGGATCAACGTGCCTCTGGACCAAGCAAAAATAATTAGATCATCCCTTTGATCGCTGTGTTCTTGCAATAATTCCTTTTCTATTTCATTCCTGTCTCAAATAATAACGTTCCAATATTCATTGGAAGTATTCCAGTGCCAATCAACTTATTTAATCATGCTCCAATTCAACAACGTATTTTGTTTGTTGTTATTGGTTTAGGAGGCGCGATTAATTTGTATATTTAATTTCGTGCCACTGCCAAAATCTTAACGCCATTTATTTCATTCGCGTTTGTAGTATGATATTCATACAGTTTTTCAATGCTCTCTATTTTTTTCTATTTACAAAATCAGCCTGAAAGACCAGAAATATTTGAAAATTGAATGTACCCTTATTAATTAAATTCGTGAGATTATTTTTGTTTCCTGTGTTATCGTATAAAGTTACTATTTTTTTCATTTATAAGATCTGAAAATGCACTTTACTTTGCATTGCTCAAATTATTCCAAATAGTACGTGCAATTATTTGGAGAACATACAGTGACAAATATGCCAATAGTAAAAAAAATAATTTTAGTAGTGATATAAATCATAACGTCTTCTAATTCCAGCCATTTTCAATAGAAATACATCTTGCCAGAGAAAGAAATGAAAAAAAGGAAATTTAAAGACAAAACGCAAAAGAAAAATTGACATAAGTCAGAAGCATTTATATATATATTAACTAATTGTGCTATGAATTTAACAATTGTCTATTCGCGCGGATCTTCCATGGTAATAAATATTTCTACTTGTTGGCATACCTTTTCGAATCATAAATATAAATTAAATTTCACGAATCATATTAAATGAGGAAATAGATACAAAAATTAGTTGTATTTAGAATATAAAAATGAATCATCATTTTAGCATTATAATTTATAGGATATATATATGTGTATATTTACATATATATATATTTTTATTTTTGAATCCGCGGTGAGATGCTATTTGTATATGACGCCACTGTCGGACGAATATTTTTATGAGAAATTTTACAATTATGATTTTGTCTTGTAAAAAATCTTTAATATTAGCAACTATATATATATATATATATACATAAAATATTTTTTATTCTCATAGTGTTGAGCTCGGAAATACTGTTTTTTCCCAGACTCTTTTTTATCACTCTCTCTCGCTCTGTTTGTCATTCAGTACGCCGTTCAATTATTTTTCCGTGTGGAAATCTCGCGCGTAAAAAATGAATTGAATGATTAAATAAAATTTGAATATACAGTTTTTTTTACTTTTGTTTAGTTCGCTTCATCCCTTCCCTCTTGAACCATATACTACACTCATTCTAAAAAACAAACGAAGATGAATATTTTTATTTTACTAAATTTAGGAGAGAAAATAAATATAAAGCAAAATGTCAAACAATAGTAAAAGAAAGGACATAGAATCGAATACTTCAGTGAATTTTTCCAATTACGGCTCATTACCCTGGCCTAAATGGTCAGACATTGATTTAAACCTAAAACACTGGGGAAGCTCCAGCGGTAGATACATAAATTCAGTTCAATAAAATTCCAATTGTCTCAAAACAAAATAAATATATGAAAATAATTAATTTCAGGAAATACTACTCATTTGCATGATGACTCACAAGCCATAGCGTTACCTCAATCATTAATACCTGTTACATGGAAGTGTCCACATGAACTAACAAATGTACAGCTGGTCATATATTCATCGTCGTCATCAAACAATCATCCAAATTTATTTACAAATAACGAGCATTTACTTACCAGTAAATTTATGCGATGGTTCATTTCTTCAGTAACAATTTTATCTTATTACGGTCGAGAAGGATTAGAAGTAATCGAGAGTTCGGACTTCATATGGAATTATCGAGATAAACCATGGCACGGTTCATTACATATTTATTCGATGAATAAAGCTGGTCCGGATGCGCAACACAATCCCCAAATAAATCCCTCTGGTATTTTATTTCGTCTTGTGCAAATAATTTATTGCCAACACCTATAAATATCATTGTTTAAATTCATTATATTCTCAGGACGATATATTGTAAGATTATTTTTCATGGGCTGTTGGCGTCGTATCGAAATTGATGATTCAATTCCTCTTGACAGCAACGGCAAGTCACTATTGCCATTCACCGAAAATTATCAAGAGCTTTGGTCTATTCTTCTTGCCAAAGCCATGTTAAAAGTTGCCGCGTTGTCTTGGACTTCACACGATGAAATAAATGGATTTAATCCGATCGTATGTTTAACTGGTAAATGAATGTTATTGATGAAAATTTGTAAATCTTTTATTGTTACTCTACACGAACTGCTAGTACAGGATGGACGTGTATGTCACTGAATATTACGCATTTAAGTCCAAATGATCGTTGGGAATTGTTAACCAAGTATTGTGAGGGTCGCAATTTATCGAGTATATCGGAATATCATTCAGACAAATTGATAAATAAACGGCAGAAGAAAACGTCTAAAAAACGGAAAAAAAATAATGGAAAACGTAAAGATAGCAGTCAAAGTGTGGAGAGAGTTAAAGAAAAAAATAATTTTCCTATTGTGACACTTTTGGGTATTTCTAATATGACGAATGATTTAGACGAAGTTCCTGATGGAATTATCCCAAATTATCCAGCTTATGTCGAATCAACTAGTGACATAACGTCAGATGCTGCACTGGTAAGTTTTTTAAATAAATAAATATTGTCCATTCAATCGTTAGTTTTTTTTTTTTTTTCATTATCGAATTTATAGTTATTATTTTTCTCCGTTTTTCTAAAGGTTAAACCGCCACTGGAAAGTTGGAAACTCCATCGCTGGCTCCCATGGGCAATGCGTCAAGGGATTATAGACCCCGCCGATTACTTCATTCCGACCCGACGAATTTTTTTATTAAATCCGACAAATGTCGCGCTGATAAATGAGGAAAAAAAATTGTCCTCAATATGGCTTGATTTCAACAAACTCTCCGACTACCCAATGAATATTTATTTTTTTTTTAAATATAAGTATTTCAAGTGTTCTATTGATATAGCAGATGTGTTGCCGGATGAATTGCATGAAGATAAGAGGGAAAAATTCAATAGTGTGTCACGAATGAGTACTAAAAAATTGAATGAAAAAGACTTTGATGACATTACTCAGAAGAAAAAATATTATAAATATAAACACATCGGAACTCAATCTCCAAATGGACCTCTATATTTATTCATTGACTCTGTCCACTCGAAATTCCTTCTATTTGACTTCTCCGCGCTCTCAGAACCTGGCAGAAATTCCTCACTAATTATTGAACAACACTGTTGGTTTAAAAGATCACTAGAGAATAAAGCATTGCTGGAAATTACAACAATGGCGGCAGATGCAAAAGCTCTATGTTTAGAATCGGGCAGACATTTATTACGAATTTTTTGTCAATGTAAAAATTCTTATCACTTGAAAATATTGTCGGACACGAAATTTCACATTGGAAATCGACGACAGATGTACAAACTCATGCAGTCAGAATCAGAGAGAACAAAACTGCTGGCAAGCAACATACTAAATTCAATGAAGAATGCATTCGATTCATTTGGATCACTCAATTATCGTAACAACTTAAAAAATTATTATCGTAGCTACATGCCCGATAGAAAAAATGACGTGTCAGAACAACTACGTTTATATAAATCAATTCATGGTTATTTCAACAAACAATTGACTGAATTTATTATGAAAAAATGTCCGGCCGACGTCTTAGATGCCTTAAGAATTTTTTTTCGCGATCCTCAAATGGGAAAATATTCTAAATCACTTTATGGCAGTGAGTTTTTAAATTCGCCACCTAATCCATCGATGGAAGACATTAATGGAGAGTGTGGCGAACAGGATGATCATTACAATCGAATGATTACACATGCTGTTACGATAATTCAGTCATTTTGGCGTATGATTAGAGTAAATTTATACAAGAGAATTCATGACGTCAATCACAAACGACATAAATCAGTTCAAGAGATATTGCATCAGACTCTATTAAACGTCGTGGACTTGAATGCAATATGTAATGTCTTGAGAAATTTTATGAAATGTAGCGAAGAACTATCGAATTTATATCCTTGCACTGGTGATTTTCAATATGTCCTGAATATTCAGGATATTAAAGGCAAAATTATGTCAATTTTTCCTCACCAATGGATTCCAATAGTTCGTTTGACTCTGAATGTACCCACCGCCTCAACTGTGTTTGCATGTCTGGATTTATTTATTGACCTCCCTGCTTATATCCTTCAAGTATTCAACAACGATACCGGTCGTGAAATACAGCGGGTCGTCAATAATGTTATTCCGTTTCATTATCAGCGACGAAAAAAAGGATATACTGTAATTGGCTATGGATGGAGTGAAAGCACGAGGTGAATTCATTTACAATTATTTTACCAGGAACAAAAATACTCTTACGATGATTTTCCATAGGCTAAAGGAATTGAAATGGTCTCTGCATGTAACAACCATCAAAGGTGATCCTCAATTGATTTTTTTCAATGATGACACCGTAATATTATCCCCAGTTCACGTTCCACCACTAGAACTTCATGAATTATCAAATATTTACATTCCAAATGTCCACAATTTAATATTGAAGGCTATTTTAAAGATGCCTGGCGGTTGTTGGACCTCAATAAGAGTACATACAACTTATAAAAAAGTTCAAATGATGTTAAGAGTAAAAAGCATTAATGAAAAAATAGTGGCGGAAACTTTTGGTGGTTCAGCAGTCATTTTACCAATTATTTATCTGGAGAGTGAAGAAGATGAGTGGATTATTGAAGCTATTGTCTCGCCGAATTCTTGGCCACTCACTGCCAACGAATGGGATATTGTGATAAAAGCAAAGAAAACGATGATTCAAGAATTAACAACGAAGAAAGAATCGGTAGCGACAATTGGCAAAACGTCAACAAATCAAAAGGTATTGAAACATTTGCCTGAATCACCTCGATGGTTTCTTCAAGTTGTCTGCAATAGTGGAACGCACTTGGAACTTCACCAAGACATCAGCAGACATATGGAAATTCAACAAATCAAGGAATCATGGAAATTACATCATCCCAATCGAATAAGCCGTGGAAAAGAAATTAGGAAAAATTATTTACGTGATAATTGCTCGGAGGAGATTTCGCATGAGCAAAAAAAATCTATTGATACTGCAATTCGCAGTCTGAAACGTCCTCAAGAATATAAATTCTCCTCATTGAAATTATCGAAATTTTTCCTTGACAAAGACAACGAAAATCGTCGATTGAAAACAGAATCGGACGAGGAATCAGAGAGGAGAGAACGAGAACAACTGCTAATGGAGTTTGAAGAGGCACACGCCAGTTTTATTGAACGTTCAAGCAGTTTATTGCGCGTCTTACAATTCAATGTTGCTTTGTCCGCAAAAATTCCTTTTAAACGCAATATATAATAATATAGAATGGCATAAAATTAATTTTTTTATATTTCTTTTCGTACTCTCTCACATTCCGTCACAGTGTGGAAAAAAAAAAGAATGTGCTACTGTAATGAGTGGTATCAGTTGTCCGAATCGATATCCCGACGATCCAGCACTCACCTCACTCTTATTTGAAAGGGATTATAACAGCTTACATGCCCATGCTTACGTGCTTATGTGCGTGTGAGGCCCAACTTTAGGTCCCCTGGTCATTCCATCGTTAAGTTATTCCTTTATCCAGATATATGATGCACCATCAAACAAGAATGCAACAAGAAAATTCATTTGAAAATGACACAATTAAAATAAAATTTAATCAATGTTATTGTTTATATTTGCGAATGCACAACTCACATCGTCAATTGCTTGGTCCACTTCATAACGCTCTGCTTCGATATAAATGATCAACCGCCTGACCCATTTGTGGTCATCATAGGTTTTCGCTGCATCTGCAAAACAACCGAAAACAAAAAAGAAAATGTATATGCCAATAAAGTGCAATTGGAAATTGACCTACTGCTAATGAGCATATAAAATATTATTTGCAATTCTCAGTAATTGTTAAGTCGCGATTAAAGGGGATAACTGGGGACAAAACCACCAACGAAATTTCAAAGTGAACATAAGCACATATCAAATTCCTCTTGTATATTATGTGTCACAGTATAGATAGACGCATCATGATGTATGAGGCACACGAGTCAAGTATCGCGGCCATTAATTTATCAGTGATAATGTGCAAAAAAAATAATAGTAAAAAATGCTAATCAGTTATCTCTGCTATTGTAATGATGATGGACTGTAAAGGGAGAACGAAATATATATATATATATATATACATATTGTTACTAGTATCCACGATCTCCCGGATGCAATGAGTGCAGAGTGACATAGTACAGTTGAGATATAGTCTCTTTTTCTATCTATCTATCTATTTTATTCTCGTTCTCTCTTTCACGCTTCGTCCTCATTAATTTATATCTTTGATTATACTTAGTGGTATTGTGCGCGCGAGTTGAACCCGCATGAGAATTTCTGTTTTGTTCATTACCAAGTTCTTGTGCGGTGTTTGTCTTTTTCCCGTACACTCTCATTGTATTTATGTGAATTACGTAATGGTAATATTGAATATCATTTAATAATATTATTTGTAATAACCACTGGTGGTTTGAATTACTTTGCGATATGTTTGATTGATTGAATCGTTGGATGAGTGAAAAGTTGTTTGAAAATAGCTAAGTTGTGTGAAATATAAAAAAAAAAAAGACAGAGAAAGGAAGGAACAAACTATTTTAGTACACCCAATGTTTGGTCGGTTCTGCTACTATAAATGATTTTTACATATAAAATACATAACACACTACGGAAATAACCGCCGCGCGATATTTAAAATAGAAAACGCTCGCGGACACATTCTATATATTTCTTATTTCAATGACTTCATATTCATGTTCAATTCTCAGCACATTGACGCGCGGAAACGATTTTATAGACATAAAATTTTTTTCATTGGCTTTTAAATATTAAACGTAGTGATGAATTAATTGACCGGTTGGTAATTAATTTATTGAATAATATTGAAGAGATGATGCATAGATAAGTATATATGAGTTGCGAGTGTTGACAGGAGTGTGGAAGACGGTGAAGGGTGACGGGAGAGATGATATAGAAAAAGAGACGGCTTGCATGAAACTCGACAGAGAAGAGATGGGATGGAAGTGAGAAAGCCGATGAGAGACGACCGCAGGCACCACCATCAGCTCAACTTTGCTTCGACCGTGGCAGTCTCACGTCGAGTCCCGCCGGCGCATCTTTTCGGGACTCATTCTCTCATATACTTATTTGTAATCACTACATTATCCAATTTCACGCACTTTGACACTGATCACGAGTCGCTTAATGATGATAAATTTTCAACGGAACAAAAAAAAATGAATCAAATTGAAAAATAGAAAAATTGCCATTAAATTTTGATTTTATAACAAATATTGACATACTTTTTAACAAATAAATTTTCATTCTGTCCAATCGACTGAGTAAGTGACACAGTGACCAATGTGATTTTTTTTTCGGTGGATTAATTTAAGTGATGAGTGAAAATTGAATTTGATAGGACAATTCATATGTGATAAATAATTTTTCACTATCTTCTTTTCTATCTCATTGAGTTTATTCTTCATACGGACAAAATAATAGAATAGAAATTCCTTGATCTCGCGATAACAATCTCACCCTAGTAGCAGTGTTATCGTTCGCGCGGGCTCATTCAAATTACACGGCCGCATTTTGACTTATCACATAGGCAAGAAAACGATATATATATATATATATATAAGCGAAACACACGATTTTTCTCTTTCTTTTCATGTCCCTTTGTGTCTTTCTCATTTGACGTTAGTGAAGTAATAACTCTGTGCTGTGCGTATACACGGAACCTATTTGTCAAACGATAACGTTTATTTTTCCTTTCCCTTTTTTCTCTCAGTAAATTTATATGTACCATGTGATATATATATATATATATACGCAGTGCGATATAACATTTCACACTTTATTCTACACGTATATTTCCGGAACGCCAACATGCTCCGGACATGTGTTATCACCATTCTAATGCCTTTTATATATATTTTCATTGTTTCACTGTTTGCAAACAATTAACCATACAACATTAAAATAATTACTGTTAATTATTTCTTAAGATTTTTGCCACTATTAATATTTGATAGAAATAATTAATTTATATCGTACTTGAATTATTTATTGTAAACAGAAAAGTGGGATGTCCCCATGCGCAAAATGGAGGGTGAATGATCGGGACTCGGTTTCTCGGTGAACAACAGAAAAAATAAATAAAACATAAGATAGCAAAAAATCCGAGAGAGGGTGAAAAAAAGAGGAATAAATAAGGGAAAAAGGGGAAAGCGATGAAAACGTTTTACGTTGCTTTGACACTCGCTCTCCTTGCGGTACAAACTCACGAGGAGTTGACGAGAGAACGATACCATCAATCATCACAATCGTCATTGGCACCATCAGTAGGTGTTACAACACCACCGCAAGATTTAGACAATCATTCGCCAACATCTGTGTCTGGGTAATTAATTTATACAATTTTATTCATTTAATATTTATGAATGAAACTTACCAAAACACCGGATATATTTCCCTTATTGACAATAACAATATCGTTTGTTTGAATATCTATTATATATAACGAATATAATCGTATCAATGATGATCGTTAAATTGTCGAATGTTTTATTATCCGTTCCAATAATTCAGATCGTTGTGTATATGGCACACCTATTTCTCTGGCACTTCCTCCTGGTAATGCAATATGCGCACACCCGTTACAAACTACATAACAATGGGCAAAAGCACGTGCCATTTAAATTATCTATGCATATTACCCTGTTGAAAATCAAATAATCACAAATAATCAAACCAACGCATGTTATAAATATTTTTCTTTATATATTAATAATAATAATTAAAAAGCCATTATAAAAATAATTACTTATCTTCTACTTCATCATTTTCTTTTAGTAATTATCGAAGACAAATAAAAATTCGTCCGGAAGAGAAAAATTTCAATCGATTGACGTTTTATTGCGACGACGATGTGAATTACAGGGTCGTGTAGTGTATATATATATCACAAACTGAGTTGGATGATGACGGCGGAAAAACCTGTCGAAGAATCGCAGTTTGTTGCATGGGACTAATCATTTTCTCTCTTACTCTCTTATGGTTGTTTGTCGACATGTTTCCGTAATTAGCATTATTTGCTCATGAATAAGTAGCCACTTATTATAATCGGACGCGACCCTACTTTTTCCAACTGATATGAAGAGAGAGCGACCTCTTCTCTATGTATATCTATACGTTGCTAGTGCAACAACTGTCGGTTGAAGTAAAGGAAAATTGCGGGTTTTAAAATTGCCAATAAAATAAAAATATAATTGAAATAAAAAATAGATGAGTAAATATGGGGTATGCATGTGTATATATATATGTATTGAGTTGCACTTAATCAAGTCTCACATTCTTGCGCAAATATTCTCGCACTCGCTCTATCTTTGCCTCTCTTTAAATGTAAACTTCAACCCAGATAACAATCTGCACGCTCACACAACGCGTGAATACCATTGCTAAAAATACACGCGGAAAAAGACGAAAGAATTCTATAGGAATAAATTCATTTGTTTTATTGCTAATGTATGCCGATTTTTTTTTCGTACATATTCACTTTTTAATTTTTTACTTTTGCATTTATTCCACAATAAATTGCTACAACCACTGTATCAATTATTGAGCGTGGAAAAATGGTAATATGATAAATGTGAAAATGATCCAAGTGCAATACTAAAATCGTAAATGCCCATTTTAACCAATCTCTTACAATAATAATAATGGCTATTTATTCATTTGGTATAATTTTAGAAGGAATGAATATTATGATAATGAAGTGTCGGATTAATTTTCTTAATATGATATCATCCAAGTTTATTCGTAGCAGTATTATTTAAAAGACAAGCGCGTTCCAATTGACGGTTAAATTAACTACGCCATTTACACTTTGCGTAATTCTACGATTTATCCAATTCTTCATGACCTTAAAAATGATTTTACATTGGCCCATGAAATCTCACTTTATATTAGTGAAATAATTAATTGTATTAAATATATTGGGCACTAAAAAAAAATATATTATTGTAGCACAAGTCTATAAATGTCATATATAGATAAATGACTTCCACTCAACAACTTCCGCTGTTATATATGCATACATCCTTTTCTTTTACTGTACAGAGAAATATACAATCATTACGCAAGATGTATCATTTAACCTAATTCAACGGTATACTATGAATAATTAGCGTGGATAATTATCTAATTGGCTTTCTTATTGCAGAAATTAAAAGTCACTCTCGATTTCATTTCATTTTACATCGCATTCAACACGCGTATATAATTCTCACTTGACATATTTTTCCATTTCTTTTATTTGTCTTTTCACAATGAATCATTACGGATCACTTGAAGGAATTTTCAAATAAAAAATTCCTCTATAGAAAATGATTATACATATGTATGGAAAAAAAAAAAAAAAAAAATTTCCATCCACTCATTCCACTTAATCGACAGTATTATCTTGGTTGTTAAATCGATATATAATTGATGACGATATCCCGCGGTGTCAAAGTGACATGGAGGACCTTTGAAGAGGGAAAAGAAAAAAATGCGCCGCTATTGTTAAGAGAAATTAGAGAATCATTGATCAATGGATCAAAGCTCGGGAATTTCATCATTGTCTCCGTGATAAGTTTAGACAAAAAATAATGTATACATATATATTGATCGGTCGAATGTGTTTGAACACATATAATATATATAATTTGTGCAAAATGTAAAAATTATAGGCTTCAACTCTTCACTTGTTAAAATACAAAACTTAATTTAGCAATAAACTCAATTACTTTATTTACGTATATATTTTTGAGAAAAATCTTAATTTACATTTTTGTAAATAAGCATGATGCTTTTCAACATTCAGCCGAATATATATTAAATAGTAATTGAAATTAATCAAATGACATTTATGGAAGTTATGTGCCTGGGCAGTTTAATAAAGTGTTTATCCATGCAATCGTGCAATTCACATTCCCTTATATTACATCCATTCTTGTCAGTACGACGCAACATAACTGTTCAGAATTATCACTGTGCTAATCGTTAAGTGGCTGTAATTAAATGTCGCGATATAATTTCAGTAGTAAAATTCCAATCAGATGGAATGCCATTTTTTCTACATATTTTTATTTAAATAATATTGTAAGTGAAAGCTCGTGATTTTTCATTTAAGCAATAGTATTTTTTTCCAAATTCAATCACCACAGTGGACAAATAAAATTTAATTACACCGGTAAATTAATTTGTTTTCATTCATTTTTCGACAATGATGAATTTCATTGAAATATATCTCGCATATACCAATTTACTTTACCCTTTTTCTCATCCGTATTATACATAAATCTCATCCTATTTCTATATATTTTCCATTTTTTATATAATTTGCTACCTACCACATCATCAATAAATCGCAATTATCCATGTCACGTGTCAGAATTGCAAAAAACAAATTCCTCCCTTTTTTTTCAACGTCGCAGAATAAAATAGAAGGAATAAAGAAAAAACAAAAACGAAAATGTGTGATTGAAACTGGCCCGTGATAGCGATGATTGAATCGGTCGTAGTTTGATTGGATTTTTTTTTCTCCTTATTAATTTTCCTCCCTCTCGGTTCCTCGTGATCGTATGTGTATTTGCCATGCGATATAGAGGAGTCGGATGCGTTCATAAGGCGGCAATAAACCGCGGCGCCACTGCGCGTAAGTGGAAGTACTTAAAACGCGCGGCCTACAGCAGCTGACGTTAATTATGGTGAACCGATGTGAATGGCCGCCTTGTCTTGAGGTGGCGCATACTCCGGAGGCCCGTTTTACCCTGCCGCTTGGTGGAGCTTTTATTAATTTTTTTTTCTTTCATTTTTCTTTTCAATTACTACTCTTTTTCCATCTTATATATCGAGATCATACGACACTCGAGAGAGGATGAAGTTATTGAGCTGTCACTCTGCAAACCTTTCTGGGTCACTTTCTTCTATACAAGTTGGGAAGTCATCATGATGTAGTTTGAGTTATGCAATCATTTATACCTACACTTATAAACAATTTTTTTTTTTTCCACAGTCCTAATGTCTGCAGATCGAGGTACAGAAGTTACTGTTGCCCAGGATGGAGTAAAAGACCGAGCACTGGGCACTGTTTAGTGCGTAAGTGTTTAAAAAAAAATTTTATTCGTTACGATTCGATTTCCAACGAATTTATTCATTAAAATTCAATTATTTTATGAACCTCCAGCAATTTGTTCACGTCGCTGCGACAATGGAAGATGCATAAGACCCAATGTGTGTCTCTGTGATGGTGGATCAGTCGCATCAGTTTGCAATCCATCATTGCCATCATCGCCATCATCATCATCATCGTCATCTTCTTCTAAGTTAAATTCATTCTCTTTATCATCGCAGACACGAGGTAATTCAATAAATTTTTGACAGATTGAATGAAGCGTCTAGTCGATTGAATGAAATCGTGGACCCAGTACGAATTTTATTAATCAATTGATGTGATTTAATTCGCACATTTAATTATTTTTATCCCCCCCCCCCCCCCAATATTATTTTGGCTAAAATGAAGAAGAAAGTATGTATATAAGTATATTTGAAAAAATTATTGGCATAAAGCTAATTTATCGATGGCTATAGAACCGCCGGGTATTTCACACAGTGGAAATCATCGCGATGAACACAGAGTACCACATTCGCGCAATGGTGGAAGTTGTCGTGCACGATGTATCAATGGAAATTGCGTTGATGGACGATGTCAATGCAGATCTGGATATCAAGGCGAATTTTGTAATGAACGTAAGTGCTTAAAAATAAGAAGAAAAAATAGATAATAATACGTTCAAGTAATTTGTTGTGACTCCCTCAATTTATAAAAATAAAATTCAAAGTCACGAAACAAAAATAATATGAAAAAAAATATTAGTGGTAATAATATACCTGTGATGTTGGCTGCTATATAATTCTAGCTATTTGCCGTGAGCCATGTCTGAACCAAGGAAGGTGTATTGGGCCTGATCGTTGTGCATGCATCTACGGATACACCGGAAGACGATGTGAAACTGATTACCGAACTGGTCCATGTTATACAAAAGTTAAAAATGGCCAATGTTTGGTACATCTTCAGGGTGTCGTTTGTACGCGACAAATGTGTTGCGCGACTGTTGGCAAAGGTTGGGGACATCCGTGTGAGAGATGTCCAGCAAGACTTGACTGCGATGTCGGACATATAAAGACCAATCAAGGTCAATGTATTGGTGAGTGGCCGTAAGAAAAATTTAAAAAGCTCAAAAATTATATTTGTTCATCGCTCATTATATTTTTTTATTTTCAATTATAGATGTGAATGAGTGCGAAGCCATTCCGGGATTATGTGAGGGTGGAAAATGTATTAATACACCTGGTTCGTTTACTTGCGAGTGCCCCAATGGTCAAGCACGCGATTTAGAAACTAATGAATGCAAGGACAAGGATGAATGTCAAGATGAAGACATTTGCACTGATGGAAAATGCATAAATACTCAAGGCGGATATTATTGTGTTTGTAATCCTGGATTTATTCAAAGTCAGGATCGAAAACTGTGCATTGGTACGTTTAATTGAAATAAAAATTACAAAAAAAAGTGAATATGAAATAATAAATAATGAAATTATTTTAGATGGTCGTCAAGGACTTTGTTACACGGCTGTCAATAGAAATGGTCAATGTAAAACACGTTTAGCTGTAAGATTGAGCAAGAAAGATTGCTGTTGTGGAAAAAATATGGGCCGTGGCTGGGGCGATGAATGTTACATTTGTCCAAATAGTGGCACAGGTAAAAATTAATTGCCCAAGTCAATATAAATAAAATACAACAATAAAATTAATCTTTAAATTATCCACAGAAGAATACAGGAAATTATGTTTGGAATCACAACAAATTACCATCAACGAGTGTGTATTACGTCCTGATATTTGTGGCGGTGGCAAATGTATTGACACAGCAGACGGTTATGAGTGCGAGTGTTATCCAGGTTTTCTTAAATCATCAGGCAGATGTGAAGACGTTGATGAGTGCGCACAAGATTATTGTCAGGGTGGAACGTGTCAAAATCAACCGGGAAGTTTTATTTGTCATTGCCCACCGGGTTTCGTTGTCTCAGGCGAAGGAAGATACTGCAGTGGTAGGTTAATTGTCAAATCTCAATGATAAATTATCCATTTTTGTATCAATAAATATTTATTGATGTGATTACTTTGGTATCTATTTTATTTATTAGATCACGACGAGTGCCAAGATACTGGAATGTGCACCAATGGCCATTGCACCAATATGAATGGTTCGTTCAAATGCAAATGCGATGACGGTTATGTCCTCTCACCATCCAGGAACACGTGCATTGGTCAGTATATATCAGACCATACGATATATATTGCGATGATTACGGGTAAAATAATTTCACAGGGTAATACGGATTATTGAATGCTAAAGCTTATACCACTTCGGTCTGTCTCCTACTTTACATTATATAAATTTAAATATTTATATATGGCCATAGAGGGATTCACACGCCTTTCGCGCCACCTATATCACGCGGGTAATTTACAAGTCGGCAGTTTATCACTCGACTATATTCCGATAGGGAGTATTAGAAGATAACGGCGGGTGCGTGCGGCACCATTGAAATGAATGCGGAAGCGCCTTCGGCCAATACATCGCTACGGTCAAACATATCTCATCGTTAATACAATTTTCTGTACAGCCATTTTTCTCGTTTATTTACATTTTAATAATAATCTTTGTCATATAAATTAAATTAATCTAATGATTGAACTCCTGCCGTGAGAGAATATGAAATTTTATGCAGATATTTTTGTTCAACATTATATTAGATATCAACGAATGCTCGGAGAATCCAAGAATATGTTTGAATGGAAGATGCGAAAATACACCGGGATCTTATCACTGCGTTTGTCAATCTGGATTTACACCATCCAGAGATAATACATTTTGCGTGGATATGGATGAATGTTCGTCTACCGGTATGTGCGATAATGGAAAATGTGTGAATATGGAGGGTTCATTTAAATGCGTATGCGACTCCGGATTCAGACTTGGACCTGATCAAAGTCATTGCATTGGTAAGATATCATTTTATGTTATGCCGGTTTTTTTTTTTTTTTTTTGAAAGACAAAATATTAATGCTGTTCAATAATTCAATTTGTGATTGACTTGTAGATATTGACGAATGTCTTAGTGCACCATGTCAGAATGGCCGGTGTAAAAATACACCTGGCAGCTTCAGATGCGAGTGTAATCCTGGATTTAATCTCGGTCCTGATGGCCGCTCATGTCTCGGTAAATTTTAATATATTAAAATCTATAACGAGATCAAAATTCTAATAGATCACTAATAATAATAATATTTGAATATCTGATAGATACAAGACGAGATCTCTGTTATTCTCAATACAAAAATGGTCAATGCTCCAATCCAACATCGGTCGCAGTGACTAAATCAAGTTGCTGCTGTTGCACTGTCATTCTGGGCCAGCCACTCGGATGGGGAAGCAACTGTCAATCGTGTCCGATGCCTGACACACCTGAATTTGAAGCCCTTTGTCCTCATGGTGCTGGAATGACTTACAATGGCGATGGTAAGCCCACAAATAAATCAATACACGAAGATATTCATTTTTTGTCTCATCATATAAAATTGTTAAATGTTCAAATTTTAATCGTAGATATCAACGAGTGTGCACAAAATATAAATATATGTGTAAATGGTGGGTGTGAAAATTTAATGGGCACCTATCGTTGTATTTGTGACAATGGATATGAATTGGATGCTACGGGAAAAATTTGCAGTGACATTGACGAGTGTGAATTGGAACATTCACTCTGCTCCGGCGGAACATGTAGAAATACACCGGGAAGTTTCCAATGTATTTGTCCAACTGGTACAAGATTTAATAATGAAAATCAGATGTGCGAAGACGTTGATGAATGCGATGAATTGGGTGCAGATGTTTGCATCAATGGAAATTGTATCAATACAAAAGGGTCGTACGATTGTGAATGTACCAGTGGATATATTCTCGATAATACCGGTCATATTTGCATGGGTAAATCAATTCTATTATAAATAATGAAATGCTCTTTCGTAAATCTATATATTAAATTTTTCATGTATTGCAGACAATCGACGCGGATCATGTTGGACAAAAATGATTGATGGAAGATGTGAAAATAATTTTCCAAGATTGGCGTTAAAATCCGAGTGCTGCTGCTCAGTTGGTGTCGCTTGGGGTAGTCCATGCGAGAGCTGCGACTTTTCATTGTGCGAATGCTCAAAGGGCTATGCAAAAGTGGATGGAAAAGCGTGCGCTGACATAAATGAATGTGAACTCAATACTGGTATTTGCAAAGGTGGCGGCACATGTGTCAATACTGATGGATCCTATCGATGCGAGTGCCCACCAGGACTTACACTTGACTCCACCCGTAATTAATTTCCAAATAAATCATAATTGCACTATACTTTATTCGTTACATTATACATAATTCGTTCATTCTTTTCCAGACACCACGTGCATTGATACACGACAAGAAACTTGCTTTATGGATTATCGTCACAGCCAATGTATAAATCCAATTGAAGGACAATTTTCCCGTAGTATTTGTTGCTGTGCAGTTGGACGTGCTTGGGGAAATGACAAATGTGAACTGTGTCCCAAACCCGGAAGTCAACTTTATTCAGAACTTTGTCCCAAAGGTGACGGATTTACCGAGCGTCAGGATATAAATGAATGCGTTGAATTCCCAGGCATGTGTCTCAATGGACGATGTAAAAATACAGTTGGATCGTACAGTTGTCGATGCAATCAGGGTTATGCACTCGATGAAAATGGTATTAAGTGCAATGATATTGACGAGTGTGAAATAATGCGTGGAGTTTGTGGTAATGGAACGTGTGTCAATACGCCTGGTACATTTCAATGTGATTGTCATAACGGATATCGTAGCAGTGACATAATGAAAATTTGTATGGATATTAATGAGTGTGAGGAAACACCGGGATTGTGTCGTGGTGGAACATGCAGAAATACTGAAGGTGAATTCAAATGTATTTGCCCACCGGGCCATGAACTCAGCCCTGATAAACAATCATGCAAAGATATCGATGAATGCTCCAGAACAAGTGGAATATGCTCTAATGGCGTTTGCGAAAATATGATGGGTACTTATCAGTGTATTTGTGATGATGGATATCGGCAGACTGGTTTAAAATCACATTGTGAAGATATTAATGAGTGTGTTAACAACAATGGTGGATGCGAAGACACTTGTGTCAACACACCGGGAAGTTTTTCGTGTAGTTGCAGGTAATTAAAATAATTAATTTTCATCGTATATCCATGCTGCAATAATTTAATTATGATTTTGTTTTTTTTTTTTTTCATTCCATTAGCGCCGGTTTTTCTATAAATGCTGATGGACGAACGTGTTCAGATGTAAATGAGTGCGATGAAAATCCACGAATTTGCAATGGTGGTAAATGTGCAAATGTCCAGGGTACATATTCGTGTCATTGCACAGGAGGATTGTTGCCTGCACGCGATGGAAAATCTTGTATAGGTAACGTGATTTATTTATTTCTTTTGTCATTGTATTTCACTCGTTCAATTGAATTGATGAAATAATTAATGGAATTTAGATATCGATGAGTGCGTAACCCAATCAGGAATCTGTGGCTACGGTGAATGTAGAAATACGATTGGCTCGTTCGATTGTCGATGCGAGGAAGGTTATTCAGTGAAGCCTGAAACCGGGCCAAATTGCACTGATGATGATGAATGTTTACTCAATGCATATTCATGCAGTGAATTTGCCGCGTGTCGGAATACACCAGGATCGTATGAGTGCACATGCCATAATGGCTTCACTGGTAATGGAATTGAATGTCGAGATATTAATGAGTGTCTTGTAAATAATGGCGGTTGCGATGCCAATGCTCAATGCATCAATACTGAGGGATCGTTCAAGGTAATTTTTCTCAAACTTTCACATTAAAATAATGGTGATAATAATTTTTTCAATTCATCTCCAGTGCGTTTGCGATGCGGGGTTCCGCGGCGATGGTTATTCATGTCGGGATATTGATGAATGCACTGAAGATCCAACTCTCTGCGAGAATGGCCACTGTCTCAATTATCCCGGATCATTTCGATGCGAATGCGAAATGGGATTTATGCATCCAGAAGAGACCAATGAACAAGCATGCATTGATATTAATGAATGTGATATGTTTCACAATCTTTGTGTATTTGGAAAATGTGAAAATATCTTTGGGATGTTTAGATGTGTATGCCATGAAGGATATAAATTGGATGGGTCTGGTGGAAATTGTACAGATGTGGATGAGTGTGAAAGTCCACAGGCTTGTCAATATGGCCGATGTGTTAATACACAAGGAAAATATCGTTGCGAGTGTCCACCTAATTATGAACTGGTAGAAGCTGGTAATGCTTGCGTCGGTAAGTTCATTCACTAAAACTAGTATTAATGATATATTTATTAAGATATTTCAATCAATTAATGTGAATGTTTTTTAGATCGTCGCGAGTCACTTTGTTTTACTGGGCATGAACACATTGGCGGTAGACCACAATGTGTCTTTGACATGTCAACATCAGTGACAAAAGCAACGTGTTGTTGCAGTGTAGGCGATGCGTGGGGAAATCGCTGTGAAGTTTGTCCGGAGGTTGGTACAAAAGAATTTGAAGAATTGTGTCCAGGTGGACTTGGGTACAGGCCCAATCGCTTTACAGTCATTCTCGAGGATATAAATGAATGTGATGAGCACGAGAATATCTGTCAAAATGGCCATTGTACAAATACATTTGGAAGCTTTATGTGTTCATGCAATGAAGGATATATCCTTGATGATACAAAAACTAATTGTATCGATATTGACGAGTGTAATTTACATCCACAAATATGTGGCGTTGGTTATTGTATTAATGATCAGGGTAAATATCATTGCGAATGTCCAGAAGGTTATATGTCAATGCCAGGCGGTAAAGAGTGTGTGGATATGAGAAAAGAATTGTGTTACACGAATTTTCAAACGGATCAATGTTATGATCCGATGATTCATCCACAAACAAAAATGCTATGTTGCTGTTCAATGGGCGCGGCTTGGGGATCGCCATGTGAAAAATGTCCAGGTGAACGAACTCGTGAACATGAAATACTTTGTGGTATGGTACCTGGACAAATAATGAATCCAATAACAAATCACACTGAGGAAATTGATGAATGCGCATTAATGCCAACTATGTGCACTCACGGTCGATGTCTAAATACACCTGGAAGTTTCGAATGTCAATGTGACATTGGTTATATATACGATGAAGATTCTCATCAGTGTATTGATGAAAATGAATGTCAAGAAACGCCAAATCCATGTGCTGACAATGCACAATGTGTGAATTTACAGGGAAACTTTGAGTGTCGCTGTCCCGCTGGCTATAAACTTGGAATTAGTCAGAGAAGCTGCATTGACATTGATGAGTGTTACGATCGGCCGGGTATTTGTTCCAATGGTATGTGTAACAATCTCCAAGGTTCATTCCAATGCGTTTGTCATTTGGGCTATGCATTGACACGCAATCGAGATTTGTGTGCCGACATTGATGAATGCCAGAGAAATCCAAATATTTGTAATAATGGCACGTGCATAAATACATTGGGCTCATACAAATGTCAATGCTACGAAGGATTTAAATTGAGTCCGAATAATGACTGTGCTGACATAGATGAGTGTCGTGTGATGCCATTTCTCTGCAGAAATGGACGATGTCGTAATTTAATTGGCTCCTTTATTTGTGAATGTGCTGAGGGATATATTCTCGCACAAGATGGTCAACATTGTCGTGATATTGACGAATGTCAAGAAATTCCTGGACTCTGTCCGTCACCAGGAAAATGCCAAAATTTAATGGGTTCATACATCTGCAGTTGCCCACCCGGATACGAATTGGATCCCGTAGCAAAACGTTGTGTGGATGTTGATGAATGTGTGGAAACCAAAAATATATGTGAAAATGGCCAGTGTATCAATACAGATGGTGGTGTAATATGTGAGTGCCCAGAAGGATTTAAATTAAGCGATAAATGGAATTCAATGACGTGTATTGATGTGAGAGAAGAACATTGTTATGATCGTTACAGAAGAGGACAGTGTTCAGCACCAAGGCAAGATGGAATGACGAGAAAACATTGCTGTTGTACAATGGGTAAAGCGTGGGGTCGTGCTTGTGAAATATGTCCTCGAGAACATTCAGAGGAATTTAAAAGACTTTGTCCTGAGGGTCCGGGTCGTGACGACACTGGTGTGGATTTAAATGAGTGTCTCTTTATGCCTGATGTTTGTTCAGGTGGTGATTGTATAAATACCGACGGTTCATTCCGTTGTGAATGTCCACCAGGTTATACATTGGACGATACCGCTAGAAAATGCATTGATTTGAACGAATGTCAGCACAATCAAAATATTTGTGGCAATGGAACTTGTAGCAATGTTGAGGGTGGCTTTGAGTGTTCTTGCTCCAATGGTTTTACACCGGGTGCACACCAAGTCTGTGAGGACATTAATGAATGTTTGGAATTAGGTAACCAATGTGCATTCAGGTGTCACAATGCACCTGGGTCCTTTCGGTGCATTTGTCCGTATGGATATGTTCTCGCTGCGGATGGACGCCACTGTATTGACGTGGACGAATGTTCAACGCCAGCGAATAATTGCAAATTCCAGTGTAAAAATTTAATTGGTTCGTTTATGTGTATTTGTCCACCGGGCTATCAACAAATCGGCATGACAGATGAATGTAAAGATGTGGACGAGTGTTCAGTTAATTCAGGACTTTGTAGAAATGGACAGTGTATGAATCTTGAAGGCAGTTATCAATGTCATTGCTATGATGGCTTTGAAACAAGTGTCGATGGAAAATCGTGCATCGATCGAAGACATGGCTACTGTTTTTTGAGGACAATCAGCGGAAGATGCAGTGGAAGAACATCAGAATTGCGGACAGTAACCAAAGCAGATTGTTGCTGTACAATGGGTGCTGCATGGGGATCACATTGTGAATTATGTCCGTCGCGTGATTCTGAGAATTATAATGAACTGTGTTTGGATAAAGGATTTTCTGTGGACGGTCAGGATATCGATGAATGCAAAGCTATTCCTGATCTGTGCAAAAATGGTTTATGTATAAATACACTTGGATCATTCCGATGTATTTGCAATAAAGGATACAAAGCTGACAATGCTGGAACACATTGCCTCGATGTGAATGAATGTGAATTAACACCAAATCCATGTAAATATAATTGTCAAAATACTGAAGGCAGTTTTACATGTTCGTGTCCAGTTGGGTTTATTTTAAATCCGGATGGTGTTGGCTGCCGCGATCTCGATGAATGCGCAACCGGCAATCATCTTTGTCAACAAAAATGTATCAATACACAAGGCAGTTATTCGTGCGGCTGCAGAGATGGTTACACACAGCATGGCGATGCTTGCCATGATATAAATGAGTGTGAAGAGGCGGGAACTTGTCCTAAACCAGGCACATGTATTAATACTCTGGGTAGTTTTAGATGTATTTGTCCGAGAGGATTTAAACTGGATCGAAGTGGTCGATTTTGTACTGACAATAATGAATGTACCGATGATGGCAGTTGTGAGCACGGTTGTCAAGTATTTATCATTGAAATTATTTTCTTATCATTTAACTAACTTGATTCATTTCCAATAAATATTTTTCTATGTATCTGTATTTTTTTTTTCTTGTGTAGAATTTGATGGGAAGCTATCGATGCGGTTGTCCAGACGGATTTGTCCAACATTTATATTACAATCAGTGCATCGACGAGAATGAATGTAATAATTCACCGTGCGGCGATAACACATGCATAAATACAATTGGAAGTTATAAGTGCGGTTGCCCAGACAGTTATCAATTTGATAATAGTTTACAAATTTGCGTTCAAGTTAGTCCAGGTTGTGTGGGTAGTCCATGTGCATTTGGTTGTACTCCAAGTGGATCCAATGGATTTTTGTGCGGGTGTCCGTCGGGTTATCAAAGAATTGGACAGGGCCACTGTTTGTCAACAATAAATCCAATGGGTCAGGCTAATTATGGTGAAGATATTGGCAATGTTCCCACTTTTGTTATAAATCCAGACCCATATCACATTCCGCCAGCAGATGACAAAATTATTTCCACCGAGGGATGTTTCTCATGCAAGGTAACAATGATAATAGGATTAAATTTTTATTTATACTGTGAGAGAATAAATAAATTTTCAACTATAAGGTTCGATTAATTGAATGATAGGTGAATGAAAAAGAAAGGCATCGAAGAGGAACAAAACATCATCAACAAGGGAATAGCACGGTTCACTTAAAACACATGAACTCATCAAATCTCAGGCTAACTAGACAATTATCAAAGAAGTCAACGATACGTAGATCTAAACGACATCATCATGGTGAATTGTATACTATGAAGCTGAGTCCTCATCAAACAAAGCACAAAATGAGAATAATTAAATTACAGCCGGCAATTAAAGTATGTTTTTCATTTATTTTTTTTTTTTTTAATAATAAAATGATTGGATATTTATTTCTCAATTTTATTTTGATAATTCAACAGGACGAGAATATGGAGTATAAAATAGTGAAAGGGAACAAGGGCAACCACTTCGAGATGGTGAGGGACAAGGGTGACGTATGGGCGCTACACTTTAGAAATCGGCTTAAACGTGCCGGAGAATTTCGCGTTGTGATTCATGGACGCCCAGTCAATGGAATTACAGCTGCGAATGAGATTTGGGAAAAACCATTGACCTTCAGAGTTCACATTATTGTTAACGATTAGTGAAGAAAGAAGTTGAAAAAAGAAATAATACAAAGCAGGATCATAATGATGAGAAAAGTAAAGTAAAAAAAAACAAAGTGATGACTTAATGCAAAATTAATATTTCGGCACTGCCATATTCTTATAATATAAAGCGCACTTTTATCAAAACATTGAAGTAAATTGTAATGTCTTCAGGGTATTGCAGAGACTCTCAATACAGAGATCGCTGGAGATAATAAAATATGTATGTAGAAATAATGATGAGTTATAGGACGAAAGAGAAAAAGAAAGAGTCGCTCGTGCTTGAGAGGAACAAAAAAAAACAAAAATATGTGTTCGAAATATACCTATATATATATATAAAAGTTTCTCGCAAACGATGTGAACTCGTACCTTCATGTATGTATTTTTATACCAAACTTCGAATTGATTAATTGACGAATCGATCCCGTAAATTTTTTTTTTTTCTAGCGATAAAAACGTTTATAGAAACGCGAGATAACTGCACGCGATTTCTCGCTCAATTTCTGGGTTTCATTTTATAGTGTACAAAAAAAAATAATTAATAAAATAATATCATGTATTTGCGCATGTTAATGTAGGAATTAAACATTTTTATGATTGTAGATGAATTATAAATAGATATCTTATTTATATACCAAAAATGTAAAAATCATTGACGATTATTATTCTTTTATTTTTTCTTTCGATTTAAACTTTTACACCAAATTTAAGGGACATATTGTGTGTATAAACATTTCCTGGATGAAGTACGCTGGATGGAAAGTGCTGCATATTAACAAAACTCGAACAATTTATTGGAGAAATTGTAAGTCCGCTATGTTTTCGATACAAAATTCCACATTTACCCCGCAACTTCATTGTCTTATCTTCAACTAAAGTATTAAGTCCGCCTCGAGACGGAACATCAATGTATTCACCGAAATGATTGGTGCTCGAATCCAACAGGTTATTAGCTTTTATATCCGAAAAATGATTTACAGTAGATAAATAAATTCCGGGTTGATTCGAATAAACTTCAACAAACCGTCCCGATTCAGGATGCAAAACCCTCGCATGAAATCTATAGCACCAGGTACTCGGACTGTTTATACAAAAAATGTGATCAAATCCACCACCCGGTACCTGTCGCAATATTCTCGATCCCAACATTGTTGGTTTCCGAAGATCAAAAACTGTTCTATTAACCGATTTAACTGTTGGCAATTTATCATCGTCCATAGATACCCATTTGTCTGAATTAACTGTTATTACATGTCTATTCAATTCTGAATATCCCGTACCCTGTCCAGCAAGATTAAACACAAAATAATTGCTGATATTCGCGACTGTTGAACGAGTCGACGTGGCTCGAATATTAATGAACAGTTCATTGTCATCAGTCCAAGTGTATTTTATTTGCGTTAACATATCACCAGGATAACCCTCACTACCATCAAAACTCAAATAAGACATCACCTATTGGAAAAATAAATAATTGATGACAATAAAAAATATATTTGTCATATGTCAATCTATAAATATAAATTCGTAAAAGTAATTTGCGAATATTTCTTACCACCGATTTATTAATCACGTAAGAATTCCAGTTAACATCATCAAAATTTATAAATCTACCGTTCAAGTGATGCCGATTATCTTGATTAAAATTTCTTCGTATAGAGAATTGTTCATCGGTATTAGTGATAAAGCCATTGATAATAATACTAGTCGTGCGGCCAATCGTCCTTCCAACGAATCTGTTCTCCAGATAACCTTCCATCGGCAGTTAAAATATATATTATTACTATTTTTCACTTTCCTTTTCTCAAGTTGCGAACACAAAAAAGAAATACCATTAATGTCATCCCATCCAAGGACAACATCACCAAGGATTCCTTTTTTATTTGGTACTCTTACTGATTGGATTCCCGCGCCAAAGCTTATCAAACATACTGACGCTTTGTTCTTATTAGTCAACGTATATCTTTAGATGATTATTTGTTTGTTTGTTTGTTTGTTTATCAAATAGATAATACGGAATATACATATTTGACATATTAATTATTCACAATTAGGATGTAAAAGATACCTTCGTATAATATCAGATCCAACGATCCCAAATCCATCCTCACCGATCGATATATCTTTTGTTAGCATTATAAATGAGATGAAATGAAAATTATATGCCCCTAAATTACAACATGTGAGGGAAATTAAACACGACAATTTGATTGTGAAACCCTGTAGTAAATTATGGTGCGAAGTGAACTTGGCTGCATCATACACGCAATATTCCGTAATAGAGAATAAAAACAAATGATATAAACCGTATAAACACGTACATCACGCAAACATGACTCAGCAGAATAAACTTCTGTGTGTCCAGCAGCATATAAATGTCACGTTCATGATATAAAGATGTGTAAAGTGACCGAGATAATAATATAATATTGTATACTGTATTTTTCAAATGAATAATTTTATTTTCGATGAAGTTTTCAAAAAAAAAAAATCGCCAGAAAGTAATATAATGTATTATCTTATCCACCAATGCTTATGAACATATACAATCATGTAAAAACTGTTGCTATATACTGTTTCAAGGTGATATAAATGCCGTGGTCTTCTGTTATACACACTCATTCACACACATACATACACACATCCATCAGTACGATGGGATAAAAAGCAAGACGCAATCGCCGCAAGTCTCAGTTGTAAAACTGTATCCGGTGTGTTAAAAGGTTGCAATGGCCAATCCAAAAGTCGCCATCAAATACAAAAAAATATTTATCAACAATGAATTTGTTGATTCAATAAGTGGTAAAACATTTCCGAGTATTAATCCGGTGAATGAAACTGTTATTGCTGAAGTTGCCGAAGGTGATAAGGTACAAATTGTCAACCCGGTGTAACTTGCAATTTTTTATTCTCTCCAAAGAACCTGTGATAATTATATTTTCACACCTTTCATTCAAGGCTGATGTAGATAGGGCGGTGGCAGCAGCCAAAGCCGCATTTGAACGTGGATCCGATTGGCGCAATTTTAAGCCAACCCAACGTGCCACTCTTCTCAATAAGGTAAATGCTGTTAAAGTCAATTTTTGCTATTTCATTGATGTTGATTATTATTGCATTGGCAGTTGGCTGATTTAGTAGATCGTGATGCGGAGCAAATTGCCAACATCCAGACCTTGGAAAATGGAAAACCATTTGCTCACTCGTTGGGCGAAGTCAAAATGGCAACAGAAATCCTTCGCTACTACGCCGGTTGGTGTGATAAAATTCACGGCCAGACAATGCCAACTGATGATGGCCAATTGGTGATAACGAGAAAGGAACCAATTGGAGTTGTTGGACAAATTACACCTTGGAATGCACCTATAATATTGATTGCTATTAAGTGGGGTCCAGCTATAGCGGCAGGATGTACTATTGTTCTCAAACCAGCTGAACAAACACCATTGTGCAGTCTCCACATTACAGCACTCACTAAAGAAGCCGGATTTCCCAAAGGTGTTTTCAATGTTGTCCCAGGATATGGACCATCAACTGGCGCAGCCGTTTCTGAACATCCTGACATCAACAAAATTACGTTTACAGGATCCGTTGAGGTAGACAATACATTTTACACATTGCTACATAAAACATCTTCGATGTTTAACCTATTGCAAACATATCTATTTTTTTTTTCTTCAAGGTTGGAAAAAAAATTATGGTGGCTGCAGGTAATACTAATCTAAAACGTGTCACACTCGAACTTGGTGGAAAAAGTCCTTTGGTAATTTGCGAGGATGTTAATGGTACGTTGAAATGGAGAAATTAAACAAATTTAAAGGCAAATTGTTCCCTTTTTGTTTTTGAATTATTTCCTATTTTTTCTTTTTTTTTGAATTCTTTCAGTTGATGAGGCAGTGCAGATCGCTCACGAAGCAATATTCGCAAATTCTGGACAAATCTGTATCGCTGCGTCGAGAACATATGTTCATTCCAAAATATACGATGAGTTCGTGAAGAAATCCAAAGAATTAACATTGAAGAGAAGAGTTGGTGATCCATTTGACCCAACAGTTGTACAGGGACCACAAGTGGACAAAGAAATATTTGATAGAGCGATGACTTATATCAAAATTGGCAAAGAAGGCGGTGCCAAATTGGAAACTGGTGGCGAACGACTGGGAACTGTCGGATATTATATCAAAGTACATTCAACCACAAAACAGTTTATCATGGTGAAGAAAAAAACGAAATAAAATAATATAAAAATATAAATGAATTTGGTTTTTAGCCGACAATATTCTCAAATGTCACGGATGACATGAGAATCGCGAGAGAAGAAATTTTCGGACCTGTTCAACAGATTCTAAAGTACGACTGCTTTGACGATGTCATTAAAAGAGCTAATGATACTACGTACGGTTTAGGTGCTGGAATAATCACCAATGACATTAATAAGGCCATAAAATTCTCGCAGGCTGTTGAATCTGGCAACGTATGGGTAAATCAGTACGCGGCAATGGTGGCATCAGCTCCATTCGGTGGTTATAAACAGTCTGGAATTGGCCGTGAATTGTAAATTACTCAGAAAAAAATTCTCTCTCCATGAATTCATTCAACATCTAAATTAAATGCTTTTTTATTTGTTTTGCAGTGGCGCTGAATCTTTAGAAAATTACCTACAGACGAAAACAATTGCAATCAAGCTCACACCACCCGTCTAATCATCAACACAAATCGCAACAGATATAGTTATGTCTAAATGTTACAACAATTACGTAATAAACAACCACATAGATATCCCATATTGCGCAGATATTTAGCATGCCATTTATATGAATAAAAGTATCCTAAATGAAACTTTAAACAGTTTTTACATTATGTCTCTATTTATTTTATTGCTCCTATATTTTTCAATGATTGACTATCAATGTTTAAAATATATACAAAGTATCATATCGGTGATGCTTATCGTATAAATCATCAGCGAAACTCATGATTCAATTGAGTTTATAACACGCGCACTTATCTCTTGTGGGTACATAAAATAACATAAAGCAACATAAATAACAAGAGGTCTTAATGTCTCCCCACCACCAACACCATGTCAGCTCCATAGTAACAGGAATAGAGTACTTATATAAGAAGCAAATAGAAGGCTGATGCGCAATTGGCGAACGTGTCACACTGAACAGCCGCTTGCTATGCAATAAATTTCTCTAAAGAGATCAGTTGTAAGTGAAGTGTTGAGTACATCACATTCATTCTCCAAAATAGTTTATTTCATTTGACGCTAAAGAAATGGCGAATCCAAAACCAATCGTGAAATATACCCAGGTAAATAAAAATATTTTTATCTGTTGAAATTATTTTGGAGTAAAGAAAAAACAATGCAAAATCAAATTGAAAAATGAAGCTAAACTATCAAATGTTGGTGTCAATTTCAAATTGAATAGTCCCATGACAATTAGCTTTTGGTTGATTTACATAAATTCTCTATGAAATATTACTACATATTGGATGGTAAGAACGTAGTAACTGGTTACATCATAGTTGCAGGAAATGAATAAGGCATAATTTTCCATTTACAACGCGATATCATCAACCATATATAATTACAATAATTATCTTTCAGCTATTTATCAACAATGCATTTGTTGATGCGAAGAGTGGAAAAAAATTCTCCACTATTAATCCATCGACCGGCGCTGTTATCGTTCAAGTATCAGAAGGAGATAAAGTAATGTATTTTACTTCAATCCATTTATGAGCGCCAATTGCTCAAATAGTATTCATGGAAATATGTATTTAAGGCTGATGTAGACTTGGCCGTGGCTGCTGCGAAACTTGCATTCGCCAAAGGAGCACCATGGCGTACAATTGACGCGTCTGGTAGAGGATTGCTCATGAACAAGGCATTTAAAAAAATCATTTTACCACACAAATACTCATCTAACGTATTTTTTAATAAAATAATTATTTGTAATAGCTCGCTGACCTAATGAAGCGTGATGCAAATTACATTGCTAATTTGGAAACTTTAGACAATGGCAAGACCTTTGGAGATTCTCTATTTGATATTGAAGCGAGTATAGGAACTTTAAGATACTATGCTGGATGGTGTGACAAAATTCATGGAAACACCATACCATCTGGTATATAATTTTATTGTTATATCAAAAATAAATGCGCCTTGTGTTATTATACAATAACTTCCTTTTGTTTTATAATGTAGATGGCGGTAATTTTACTGTTACTCGCAAAGAACCCGTCGGAGTTGTTGGTCAAATTATTCCGTGGAATTATCCAGTGTTGATGCTCGCATGGAAGTGGGGTCCGGCATTAGCAGCCGGCTGCACAGTTGTTCTTAAACCCGCTGAACAAACACCACTAACCGCACTCTATCTTGCGGCATTAACAAAAGAAGCTGGTTTTCCACCAGGTGTTATTAATGTGGTTCCCGGTTATGGTCCTACAGCGGGTGCGGCACTTTCGCAACATCCAGACATTCGTAAAATTGCATTTACCGGCTCTACGGAAGTTGGCCATGTGATTTTAAATGCAGCAGCAAACTCAAATTTGAAACGCGTGAGTTTGGAACTGGGTGGAAAAAGTCCCGTTGTTATTTTCGATGATGTAAATGTTGAGGAAGCAGCGCAAATTGCTCACGATGCATTGTTTGCAAATCATGGTCAATCATGCTGTGCAGGATCACGAACATTTGTACAGGCTAAAATTTATGATGAGTTTGTTAAGGTCGCCAAAGAATTGGCGCTGAAGAAGAAAGTTGGTGATCCATTCAATCCAGCGACAAATCAGGGTCCACAAATTGATCAGGAAATATTTGATAAAGTTCTTGGGTTTATTAAATCTGGGAAAGAGGAAGGAGCTACCGTAGAAACTGGCGGAGAACGAGAGGGTAATGTAGGATTTTTCATCAAACCCACAGTTATTTCTAATGTTACGGATAATATGAAAATTGCCAAGGAAGAAATATTTGGACCTGTTCAATCAATTCTTAAATTTAATACAATGGACGAAGTGATTGAAAGAGCTAATAATACGAGCTACGGATTGGCTGCTGGTGTTATTACCAATGACATCAATAAAGCACTACAATTCTCTCACGCTGTTGAAGCTGGATCTGTTTGGTAAAATATTTTCCAATGGCGGCACTATTTATGTCAATTCGACAGGGATTATTTGACATTATCTCTTTTTGTCCCAGGGTCAACTGCTATGATGCAGTCACACCGCAAACACCATTTGGCGGCTATAAGAAGTCTGGGATCGGTCGTGAATTGTAAGTTATTGTTAATGTTTATCAATGGATAGGGAATCATGGATAGTTATTTATTTTTTTTCGTTTACAGAGGTGAAGATGGATTAGAAGGCTATCTGGAGACTAAGACCATTTCCATTAAAGTACCAGCACTTAATTAAAGTCTTCCAAAATTATGAATCAATGTTGTTGTTAAAGGAACATATGGTTTATAACTTCTGTCCAATCTCCAAATAATCGATGATATTTTTCAACTGCAGAAATATTTTTATATAATAAAATTACACAATGTTCACTGACTTGTAATTATTGAATTTATTTTGAGATTTTCTTTTTTACCTTTATTTCAAATAGGCGTTCCCCATGTCATGAATTCTGGAATATCTAGAGACATAGTTGATAATTCCAGTGTATTCACCCAAATAGCACCATTCGGTGCGTCTTCAATAAGACGCATAACTTCTCTGGCTATAATTTCAGGCCTGAGAACGTGAATTAATTAATTAATATCTTTCTTATCGGAGAACTATTGAGTATAAAAAAATAAAAATAGTTACTGTTGTAGTGACCAATCCTGCATCCATTCAACAGCTTTTTCTTGATTGATACATTCCAAAAAACGATGGGCTTTATTTGTCATGAGAAATGTATCCACTGTACCGGGACAGATTGCCTTGACAGCTACTCCTGTTTCTTCAGAATTCAACTGAAAGAAAAATGAAAAAAATTTTCAAACAAATGACAAATAAATATCAAATTGTCATCAATGATAAATGATGAATGCTACAAATAATTGATCAGGGCAATCACCGCAATGCCTCTGGTGAAAGCAACAACAGCAGATTTTGTTGCGCAATAAGCAGGGACATATTTTCCTGCTAAAAAGGCGGCAATTGATCCAACATTGATGATCGTTCCACCTTTCCCGCCTTTATGTTTTCCCATCGTATCAATGGCCATTAAAGTTCCATGAATAAGAGCTTTCTAAACATAATCCACGAATAAATAACTACATACATATATGAAATAATAATATTTATTGTATGTATTTGTTCCTCATAAAAACTTACCACATTGACGTCAATCATCAAATTCCATTTGAAACCATCGAGAATTCCAGCATTATTAATCATGATGTCCAAATCACCGAGTTGGTCGACAGCTTGCTTGAAATGCGCTAAAATAAATGCCAAAATATTTACATTCTATTCCGATAGTTGAGTGAATAGAAAGTTTTTTGAGTCATACCTTCGAATTGGTCAGCCTTGGAAATGTCCGTAGGAATGAAAATGACCCGATTCTGGCCGAATTCGGCATTCAGTTTTCTAGTTGTCTCAGTACCAGTCGCAACATCGACATCCAAAACTGCAATAGCCTACATTATGAAATAAAAATTTATATGGAATTCATGGAAATAAATAAATATCGTTGAATACATGGTCTTACTTTGGCACCTTTAAGAAGCAACTGACGAACATATTGATGACCAATACCATTCGCACCACCAGTAACAATTGCACGACTGTTCTCAATAATAGCACCCATTATTAAATTTTTAATTTACGAAATATAGAAAATTAAATGCCCCAATTGCAAATTCAAACTCAAAAGTTACACTGCATTTGTATAAATATAGATTTTGGACTGGTTTATATCCTTTCTTTATGCGCACATAACTGCAAAAAAAATTATCAAAAATAAATACGTTATCATTATCATATTTATATCATAAGACTTTTCGCCTTTCATTAAATTCAGCATTGCAAACATTAATATCAGGATTGACACTTTATTTCACCTTCTTTAATCTCACAGTTATATCCAATTCTATACTCATAATTTTTTATATTCACGCTATATATCAATAATTCAAGTGAAATGAATTATATAGATACCAACATTTAGCCAAATACTTGGCATTAAATAAACGTAGGACACTTTATCATACCCATATAAATATTCGGAACGTCAAACAAATAACTATATAATGGGGTTCCCTTTGAAACAACTATTTATTATCTAATACAGCATTTGATGCTGTCAAATATTTAATGCAACGCAATTATACAAATTAATACTCTCTAAGCATTGTCGTTGTTTCTTCAGATCGACTTCTCAAACTGGAGTTGCCCATGTCGTGAATTCCGGAACATCCAGTGATAAAGTTGATGTCTCAACTGTATTCAACAAAATTCCACCATTCGATGCTTCTTCAATGGGACGTATAAATTCTGTATCAATAATAGCTACTGTAGTAACTGGATACATAATATGACTTGTATGGCAAAACAAACGAAGTGGAATAAATGAAATATTTACAGGCTATTTAAAAAAAGCAAAAAATGTTGATATTATTATTATCATTATTATTATTATTTGACAAAGACACAGTCGCTAATGATACAGACGTAACACGCAGCAAATTATTTTGAGTAGCCAACAATTTTTCACTTCTTATTTAATTTAATTTTTTTGTTTTTTTCTTTTTTGCTAACTATATACTATAGGCAACAATCCAAATTAATGGCTAGGCATAGATATTATTAATAAGTGAATACATCTATGTATGTATGCGATGGAAATAATGCGTTCGTCATTTCATGAAAAATCAATGTGCACGTGGGTATATGGGAATCCCTTTGGGGGGGGGACTCTTGGATATGAAGAATAATTTTTTTGTTTGCACCTCATGCTTAGCAATTAATTTCTCTCACTTTTTTTTTTACTCCCTATGTTATATTAATGCATACGAAATGGACACTTGAAAAATCACAAATATCAAAATTGTGCAACTCCACTGTCTCCCTGAAATATTTTTTTTTTTCTGTGCGTGTGTGTGTGTGTGTGTGTGTGTGTGTGTGTATAATATATATACTATACAAATATTTATATGTTTATTGTATAAAAAAATGATATTATTGGTACGGTATGAAATTTCATAGCAGGTAAAGCGAGGAATGTCTCCCAAAAGTTTGTGACGAAGAAGTTTCTTTTGTCAATTTTTCATCTTTGGTTTCTTGTTTTTCCTTAATTTTGTATTTTTTTTTTCTACAATTTTTAATGTTTGGGGAAAATAATTTCACGCACAGGTTGACCATTCTCCACCAGCCAAACACTGCCACTTTTACCAACGTTCAAAACATGAATTAACGCTTTGCCAACGTGTTCAGCTCTGAGGACAAATGAAAATTTATAATAGCAAATATTTGGAATAAAATTTAAATGTTGTCTTACTTTTGGGGTACACTTGAGGCAGTATCACGATGCCATGCATCTTCATATCGTGGTGATAGCAATTGTTTGCCAATATCACGAACAAGATTGCTGTCTGTTGCACTTGGACAAAGTGCCATAACATTTACACCAGTCAAATCCACGTGATATTTATCACCGAATGCACGTGTAAGACTGACAATAGCAGCTTTTGTCGCTGAATAAATTGGCACACTTACATAAGGATTTACACTGATATTGCTACCAGTATTTATTACAATACCACCACGGCCACCCTTGTCTATTCCTAAATAACGTTGCGCCAATAATGTACCGCGAATAACGCCATTCTGTTCAATTCAAAATATCATAAATATAAATACAATAATAATCATTTTATAACCATAATTGTACTTACGAGATTAATGTCGACCTCGAGTTCCCAAAATCGGTCATTCATAATTCCCGCATTATTGATAACAATATCAATGTGACCAAATGTCGAGATAGTTATCCTAAATGACTCTGACATATGAAAAATAAAGAGAAACATCATTTATTTATGAAATAAATTTGGTTTGCTTGAAAAATTACCTTCAAATTGTGGATAATCAGTGACATCACATTGACAAAAGATGACACGATCTTTGCCATGTCTCGATGCCAATCCACTCGCCAATTTTTCACCCTCTTCTGCATTTATATCACATATCGAAACCTTGAATTCATGAAAAAAAAATAAAATGTATACATATAAAAAATACAAATTTAGACTTGAGAACTTTCACAAAGAAATCCAAAAATAAATATTTTATTTTCGTTCGCACGCGCGAGCTCTGTCTATACGTGAATTAACAATTTCACGGTCACCATTTCATATATACTTATGTATATATATATATATGTATAAAATAGCTATGAATTTTTGTTCTAACTTGCAGCTGATTTTGAGCTTAATTTAATGTGCAATTACCTTTGCGCCTTGATTGAGTAATTCCTCCACATAAGTTCTGCCAATACCGGAGGAGGCTCCAGTTACCAGGGCTACACGGCCCTTTACCTCCATAATTATTTATTCACCAACTTTTCTCTTTACCAATTATTCAATGTCTAGAAATAAAAAAAAAATGTCCCAAATACCTATAAATTGATAATTCATCATACAATTAAACAATACAATATACATATAATATTATAAAAAAAATATCTCTGTAAACTTACATGAATTATTTTACACTTTGGCAATGACACTTTTACCTTGTCGATTTTTCCCTTCTTTTCTTGCGTTCTCGTATAAAAAGAGAGGCCGACTACTCGTGTGATCCTCCCCCGCAAGAACGCGTAGTGACAACGGTAACAGTGGTAGACTACTTCGAATGAAAGTGAAATCGACCTTCGCCTCAGCGCCCAAATACACACACTAATACAGACTGCAGCAGTCAGTGAGTATATGTTGAAAGGGGAAGTAAGCGCGTCAAACAAACAGAGAGACATGCAATAGTATAGAGAGAATAGAGCGGAAGGACTCGCTGTGTTTCACCGTGATATCTCTCTGTATTTGTGTGCACATATGCGCACCGCTGTGTCACGAGGTATAGGGCCGTCGGTCGCGAGGTGTGGCCGACGTTGCGACGGCGCACAGGGCGAATATTGCGTCATAAAAAAAGGAGAGAGAAGAGGGAAAGTGTAGAGTAATATCAAACCCTTCTCTCCTTTTTCCTCCTCTTCGCCATCCTCATACACCCTATTCATGCGCTGAATCTTTCCAAATATCGATTATATTCATGGCAATGTGGTGGGTGGTTTAATGAGCTGATGCTGAACTTAAATTGCTCAAGTGAATCAGGAAGAAGCAATAATGTATCTATGATGAAAAATATTTGTTTACCATCAACCCCAACTCTACAGTAAAAATTAATTCATCTATGCGATTGTATTATTTATGATTGGCGAGAAAACACATAATGAAACAAATGGAATTTTTTTCATTTGTGATTGTCATTTGTTGCAATCACTGTATACATATATATAATTATATAAAGAGTGATTGCGTGTGTGTGTGTGTGTTTGTATTTTATAAGACATAATCGAGATTCGGCTGTCATGGCCATGGGCTCTGAATGTTCGACATTGCTGTCGGATCGCGGAGCCCGGTGATCGATAATATAAATCAAACGTGTCTGATATAAGTGTCATTTGTAACGAGACATTTTTAATTGGCATACAGGATAATAGAGTAGAGCGAAAATAGACGTGGACGGAGAAGGTAAATCGCGTGCTGTCATCAGTCAGACAACCTACAATGCCTGATTACAATTCGGACAAGATGAGATATCAATTAAAACACCACAATCAGGAAGAAAATGCAAAAAAATGTGTTTGTCTTCCAGCTGATTATTCTCCTATAAAATTCTCTACTATATGGTCCGAATTGAGGTATTAAGCCATTGATAAATGGAAAGAATTGAATATTAGTTTTTATGTCATAATTTTTCTGAAGAAAAAAATTAATTTATATTGTGAATGCAGGGCTAGTTGTCATTTTTGTGACGGTACAATAAAATGTGCCGGGGACGTGATCTTTCCTATTCATCGTGCAATATTATCAGCAGTTAGTCCATATTTTCGTGTCCTCTTTATCAACAGCCTCCAAGGCAGCACTGGTGACACAACTCAAGTGTCAATTGATCATGTACTCGGTGATATTTTTGCATTAATATTGGATTACGCTTACACGGGCACATGTAAAATCACCGTCGACAATGTCGAACAATTATTACCACTTGCGGATCAATTTGAAGTTCTTGGCGTTGTTCAATTGTGCTGCCAATTTTTATTGCAAGAATTACGTCCGGAAAATTGTCTAGGAATTTATAAATTTGCACGTCATTATTTTTGTCACAATCTCGAATTGAAAGGCCGAAAATATATTCGGCATCATTTTGAAAAAATTTTACGCAAGAGCCAAGAGTTCAAAGAACTCACATGCGATGAACTTGAAGAAATACTGCACGATGATGAATTAAATGTTCAAAATGAAGAGATTGTATTTGTGGCAATAAAAACTTGGGTAGAAACAAAGGATAATTGTGAGATTGATAATGATGATGATAATGATGATAATGATAATTATGATGACCGTAAGAAATGTCTACCAAGATTGCTCAAGTGTGTTCGATTTGGTTTAATCAATTCTAACTATATTATTACAAACGTTTTCCCATGGACACCCATCAAAAACAATCAGGTAAGAAATGTTCATTTTCCTTTATTCTCATGCATATTTCAAGCTTCAACTGCATTATTATATAACGTCAAGGAGTATAAACAAATTGTACAAGTATCGAGCACACAATTGAAGTCATCAACGCAACCGAGAATTCCCTACGAAATTTTATTTGCCATTGGTGGTTGGAGTGGCGGCTCCCCAACAAATTTTATTGAGACTTATGATACCAGAGCTGATCGGTGGTTTCTTTCAGTAAACACTGACGTCACGCCACGTGCCTATCATGGCGTTTGTACACTCAATAATCTAATTTATATTATTGGCGGATTTGATGGTCATGAAAATTTCAATACAGTCCGTTGTTTCAATCCAATTACTAAAGAATGGAATGAAAAAGCGTGTATGTATCATGCACGATGTTATGTAAGTGTGTGCGCACATGGTGGAAAAATTTATGCACTCGGTGGATCAAATGGTCGTACAAGATTGTCATCAGGTGAACGCTATGAACCTGAATGTAATCAATGGGAAATGATTCCACCAATGCATGAGCAAAGATCAGACGCATCTGCGGCTGCTTTAAATAATAAAATATATATTGTTGGTGGTTTTAATGGTGAAGAAGTTTATTGCTCTGCTGAAGTATTTGATGTTGAGACTAATCAATGGAGTTATATAGCTTCAATGATTGAACCTAGAACTGGTGTTTCAATCGTGGCGTTTCGAGACTGTCTTTATGCTTTGGGTGGATACGATGGTCTTACCAGACTTACGTCAGGTGAGAAGGGATGGTAGAAAGTTCCATATAAAATATTCATGTTCACATACGTGACTTGGGCTGGTTCATTTTATTTATTTATTTTTTTCTTTTGGGCGTAAATTGTCTGGAAGTTTCGTTTACTCTGTATAAATTCTGCCTCATGTCCAACTTCCACCTCTCCCATGTCGTTGAATTAATAAATTATTTTAATCCCAGTGGAACGTTATAACCCGGGTCAATCGGAAGAGTGGCAAGAAGTCACGCAGATGTTTCGAGAGAGAAGTAACTTTACGTCTGTAGTATTGGACAATATGATTTTTGTTATTGGTGGTTTCAACGGTCAGGAACAGATATATTTTAAATACCATTATTTATTGATTTCATGTTGACCAATTATTTTGGTTTTCTCGTTTTTTTCTTTTCTAATTTATATTTAGGTACAACTATTGCTCATGTTGAGTGCTATGATCCTGATACAAATGAATGGTACGATGCATCGCCGATGAATTTGAATCGAAGCGCTCTTTGTGCCTGTGTTATTCCAGGCCTGAGCAATGTCACAGAATATTCGTTTGCAAGCAAAACAAAAAATCTTGGACAAGGTGAGAAAATATTGGACAGACCAATGGTCACTTCATTCAAACAATATGTCGATATATACCAGTGCTTGTTCATTATTGTCATTATTATTATTTTGTTTCACTTAATGACTTGGTAGGTCAAGCAGGTGTGAAAATTCGTGGAAAATCAAATCCAAGCGGTGATGGCGGTGATGTGCCACAAGTGCAGGATGAAACGGCGGAAAGATAAAGATGAATTTCAATTCAATTGATAATTGATATGAGTGTTTGTTGGGCAAGTTGGCAAACGCTACTGCCAAATAATAATGACTGAAACAAAGGGGAAATATTTTAAATTCTTATGCTCAATTTTAACTTTCGCATAATATTATTACTGGCTTTATTATTTTATTCTTTTTTTTTTTCTTTTTTTTTTTTTGATAATTTATCTTATCTTGTATAGAGATTGAACGAGTATACGATTGATATCGATGAAAATTGAGACGGTGATGAAATTTTTAATGACATTCAATTTATCTTCTGTATATAAGCAGATATTTTATCATCGTCGAGCGTTTTAATTTTCGTTCAAATGCGCCACCAATCATTCTATTGCATAAAATATTTCGAAATGTTTTATTTATTTCTTATATTTATATATATATATATATATATTTTTTTTTCTTTTTTTTCGTTTTCTTTGTATCACATTTGTTTAATGCAATTGTCAATTGACGAGAATGAAGATAAATAATTCATCACACAATATTATTTGCTGATCCAATGAATAAATGCTTGGCTCCTTTGTTGATCCATGGAATAATTTTGTTTTCTATTATAGAAATAAAAAAAGAAAAAAAAATGAAATGATGCGCAGAAGAGAAGTAACATATACACTATTTGAATGTGAAAAAATTACCACACCATTATCCGCTCAATTACTCACTTTACGATAGAACAATTACTATAAAATACATCGTCACTCAACACATTGACACACTTTTAAAGAATATGTTGCACTTTTCACACATAAATTCGTTGACGCCTGTAACATTACCCGGGTTATTATTTGAAAATTCTAAGAGGATGATATAAATGAAATTGATTTTATCATGCGAGCCGACAATATAGAGAACTTTAATAAATAAAATCCCTAGATTTTTGTGATTTTCTACAAAGTATAGAGATTTAATATTTTATGTATTGGTGAATCTGATGAGAAGAAGTCAGTTGTTCACTTCAAAAGAACGGAGTAAAGATGGACTCTCGGATAAAAATTTTCTAATGAATCGTTCGGTTGTATTGAGAACTTTTATCGTTTTTCCCCATTGTATCAGAAAAATCCCATTGCATTTCATTTACATTTGGGATCAATTTATGTGTGTATTAATCAATTAAAAAGTATGATTGTTCAAGAACCAGTTCAGGTAAGGAAGTGTATCGACGGATCGATGAAGTAGCGAACTGCGAAATAGAGACGAGAATGATTGAATATGTGGATGAGAGAGGGAGAGGAAGCAAGACAGAGAGAATGTGAAATCAAGTGCAGTCAATGTGTATGCAATATTCTTGTCTGCGCATCTACACTTGGCAATATTGACAGTACAAGTCATCGATATTCCTAGATTTCCTATAATAAAATGAATTAAAGTACAATTCACACATACTAACTTGTACTTAGGTGTTTTTCATCGTAACCAAATCGATGTGCTTTGTAGACGAGAACCCACGAGTTAATTAGCCAAACATATAGAAATCATTGGAATTTTATTTCAAACACGGCTTCATGGTGCTCATTTTATATATCCATGGGTGATGAGTCCATACTATAAATATACTCAAAGGGGGCAATGGATTTCTATTTCTATTTACTTAATGTTTTACATTATACTCATAACAGTTGAATATAAATTGTATTAAATCCCAGTAGGAAATTTAATTAATTTCACATTTTTTTTATTTCACTCGTTTGCAAATTGAAATAATTTTTTAATTTGTCTTTTTTCCATTTTGGATTGTTTCAGGCTGCCATATGGCATTGTCTCAATCACTACGCTTATCCTGACGCTATTTTCTTAGCTGAGCGACTATTTGCTGAAGGTAAATGACATTAGTTAGTTGTATTGAATTATCGTGTGATTTTATTTTCAGTCATTTAAATTTTATGTTTCATTGTCAGTGGACACCGAAGACACACTGTTTCTTCTTGCAACATGTTACTATCGCGCTGGAAGAGTCAGACAAGCGCACGGATTACTATCAAAAAAATCTCCAAGCTCATCACAATGTCGATTTTTATTGGCTAAATGTTGCTATGACCTTGAAAAATATGCGGAAGCTGAAGCGGCAATTGTTGGTGGTTATTACAAGCAATTGCGAAATCTCGAAGAAATTGTTGGACAATTTGATGATCAAGCGTGCTTTTCATTACAAATAATTGCCAAAATTTATTATAAAATGACGAGGACTTCAAAAGCCAATGAGGCACACAAACTTGCATTAAAAATTAATCCATTTTTGTGGCATTCATTTGAAGAACTTTGCAATGTCGGCGAAAAAATAGACCCAACAAAAACATTTCATTTGGAAAAAATTGATAATTTTTCAATGTGCCATGGCACCAATCAACTCAATTATATTACTGAGCCAGAAATTATTGTCAATAATAGCAATAACAATCCATCAACACCAACTGCTAACAATACGTATGTATATTCATCGTTTGAATAATTTGATTATTTAAAAAATAAATTCGTTTTTCTTCATCAATGTTGCAGCACACCAATACAAAATGTTATTGTTAATGGTGGAATTACGTCGGGTGTACGGTTATTAACTACAGTGGAGGACAGTCCGCAAACCCAATCGATTTATTATACCAATCCACCGACGATATCTCCACGCGGAAAGCCACCGCGATATCGAAGTATGTTCAGTAATTCATTGAGTCCACTCACACCAAGTTTTGGAATTCTTCCGTTAGATAGTAACACACCAGAGCCAACAGTGTTACCATCGCATGTAACATTAACTGAGGCTAATGATCAGAAGAGCTTGGCAAAACGTGTAAGCAGTCTTCGTGCTCATGTCGGGGTGAGATTTTTTTGCTTAATCATTTTATTCATCCTTCATATTTTCATGTATTTTAATGAAAATGTGAGATTTAACTTTCACTTGAACATTCATTGGGATATTTTTTTCTTTTTCTCTGTATCCATTAACAGCAATTAATGTCGAGAAAGGAAACACCGCTGCAACAGGGAAAACCGGTTTTTTCACAGTCGGGAAATACGAGTAATACAGCAAATATTGTAACAGTTACCCCAACAACACCAACCCCAGCGCCGCCAACACTTCAAGGTCCAAATGTACGACGTTCATCACGTTTATTCAGTCACAGCTATTCAGTAAAGGAAAATAATAAATCGCCCAATAGAAATAAATTTGCGACGCCAAAATCTCCATCGCGCAAGACCAAAGCACGTTTATCAAAGACTAATTTAAATAAAGCAACATTCAATGAATTAAATGAACGTAATAGAAATGATAAAGAAAAGAGTGAAACAATTACATCGGAAAAAATGGTAGCAACGACAAATGTATTGAATCAAACTAATGCTACACATTGTGCAGTGTTAGTGCAAAAACAATGTGCGGAGGGTTTAATGTCACTTTTGCGTGAACTTGGTATGGCTTATCAACATTTAAGTCAATTTAATTGCACACAAGCGGTAGAAATTCTTAGTGTATTGCCAAAACATCATTACAATACGGGTTGGGTATTGTCAATGCTTGCACGTGCACACTACGAAATGAATGATTATAAAAAAGCCGCGAGTTTTTTTGCTGAAGTTCGACAACTTGAACCACAACGATTAGATTTGATGGAAACTTACAGTACGGTATTGTGGCAGCTGCATTCTGAAGTACAATTGTCAACATTAGCACAAGAATTGGTGGTTGAAGATCGCAATTCACCAGCGGCTTGGTGTGCAACTGGTAATCTTTTTTCAGCGCAAACTGAGCACGAGACTGCAATTAAATTCTTCCAACGTGCGATACAAGTAGATCCAACATTTCCATATGCATATACATTACTCGGACACGAATATGTTCTTACTGAAGAGTTAGACAAAGCAATAACTGCCTATAGAAATGCTATTAGACTTGATCCAAGACATTATAATGCGTGGTTTGGTTTGGGCACAATATTTTCAAAGCAAGAACAGTATAGTCTCGCGGAATTACATTTCAAACGTGCACTACAGATAAATCCTTATCATTCAGCAATTATGTGTCATATTGGTGTTGTACAACATGCATTAAAAAAAACTGATATTGCATTACGTACACTCAATGCAGCAATCGCCAATGCGTCTGACAATACACTATGCAAATTTCATCGGGCAAGTATTAACTTCTCAATTGGGCGTCATGCCGAAGCGCTCAGAGAATTCGAAGAGCTGAAGAATATTGCACCCAAAGAATCTCTAGTCTATTATTCGATAGGAAAAGTACGTAACAGCCAAAATATCAAATTACACCGTATTCCTATTAAAAATTGATCATTACAATTGTAATAATATTTTTGTTTAATATTGTAGGTTCACAAAAAGCTGGGAAATACTCATCTCGCTTTGATGTACTTTAGTTGGGCCACGGATTTAGATCCAAAGGGTGTCAACAGTCAAATAAAAGAGGCCATTCTAAGTCCTGGTCAAGGTGACGATGATTCACCCACTGCACATTCAGGTAAAAAATAAGAAAAAATTGTAGAGAAAATTGCAATTGATTTTTTGTCCTTTTTATCCATTCCAGGGAATGAACAACAAACGCCAAATAGCTCGACAGAACAAGAGGGGGAGACGAGCGGACTGGAAGTGACAGCTGAAACGAGTGGTCTATCGCGTACTGTCAGCGTGGAAGCACACGCCGATGACAGTGACGATAGCTTATGAAGGCTCAGGGTGGGCCGGGCGAACAGTGTACTCGCGGACCGATTTAATTCGGCTGTGCGTCGCTATTATGCACGACAACAAATGCAACAGCAGCAGCAACATCGACGTCGTCGACGTCGTGTTGTATCTTAATCGTGGGCAATTGTGGATTCGTCTGACAAATAATTAAAGAAGAAAAAAAATGAATAATTCATTGAACGTAGAACTATTATTTAAATAATTGTTTTTCTTTCTCGGCCATGATTTTCATTTGTGAATGAAGAAACAAGAGGAAGCAAGATTCGAGAAACAAGAGAAAAACATCAATATTTATACCTCTAAAAACCGGAAAAAAGTGTTGCTTCTTTTCTGGTGTGGGAGAATTTTTGCGAAAAACAAAAAAAAAATGGTAAAAGCAAAATGATCGATTTTTGCTACTGTCTCAAATAATTTTCTCTCTGTAATAGTTGTGCATTGTTTGCATACGTGTATTCTGTATATTTTCTACAAGTCTTTCGAGTCTTTTTCCATATTTTTGTTGTCGAACATTCATTTCTATTGGAGGCTCCGATATATTTTAATTATTTGTTTGCGAGTATACGGGATTATTAAATATGCGTGGATAAATTATGAATTAATGGGAATTGAAAAAAAAAACAGTCCATCACAATTCTGTGTGTGTGTGTGTGTGTGTGTGTGTGTGTGTGGGTGCGTGCGTGCGCTTGTGTGTTGAGTTGAATGTGAAAAAGCCAATAAATAAAGTGTATGGTGATAAAAAAGAAGAAAGAAACAAGGATTAAAAACAAATAATCGTTTATGTGTAAATGTAAATTATTATCAGTAGTATTTTATCGTTATAGTTTAATAGAAGCTGTTGTGAGAGGATGAATTTGGGTGAGTCTGGCTGTTCAAAGTGGCCGTTAAAAATTACAATTTAAAATAAAGATAAAACCACTAAGCAAAGATGAGAGTGCAATTGAGACTCGCGTCGTCGATCGCACGCCAGATCACCATCAATGACAAAAAAAAAGAAGGAAATATTAAAAATTCAACTGGGTGATAAATTAATATAAATGCAAACAATTTAATCATCACAGATAATGCACGAACAAGGATGTTGATGAGCGATCGATGAGTGAAACACGAGTGTAGCGTATAAACATATAAATGTATATCTACATCAATAGATTATTTAATCAAAGAAAAAGCAAAAAAAAAACAAAAATAAACCAGAGTTCCACCCTCGGCCCGTTAAAACTCGGCTGAAAAAATATGAATAAACAAATAGAATGGAAAAATAATTGTCGTTATTTATATTTGGCTTATCCTCAACGCCATAATTAATGAATAAATAAATATAATTTATATCTACAATAACTCATTATAATGCTCAAGTAAATGATGTGATACTTATCACATTCTCCGCGTAACCCCGAATTCTTTCCATATTATATGGTACTGTCAACATTCTGGCGCAACATACGATAAGTAAAATATAAATGTTATTTCAAATCACCGAGTTATCAATTGATAACACGTTGAATATTCAACTGCACTTTCAATTATATTACGCAGAATAAATACGAAATGGATACCGCAACTATTGAAACTGGTAAGTAAAAGCTATAAACAATTGTCTATAGATGAATTCAACAAACTATATATACATACATGCATAATTACATTTTAGTTCTCGGGCCAACGAGACTTTCACAACTTGGACGTACTCTAACTCATGAACACTTGGCGTTGGACTTTAATCGATTTTACGTACCGCCACCAAGTCAACTTGAAAAATATTTCACTACAAAAATCAATATAATTAATGTTGGTTATGTAAAACAATATCCTTACAGCAGTCGTTACAATGTCGCTTTTAATGATAATGATACAGAATTAGCAGTTATTGAGGATGTAAAATTATTTAAACAATTTGGTGGCGGGACAATTGTTGAAAATACCAGTCATGGAATTAAGAGAAATGTACCTTCAATGAAACGAGTGAGTCAAACAACTGGCGTTCATGTAATTGTTGGCACAGGTGAGTGAATAATTAGTTTGAACATCGAAGTAATGAAGTGCAAATATAATATTTAAATTGATTCAATTTATTAGGTCACTATGTAGAGTGTACGCAGGATATAAATAATCTCCAATTGCAACAAGAGTCGATGTATGATTTGATGTTGAAAGAATTAACTGAGGGATGTGTGAATTGTCCTGAAGTAAAAGCAGGATTTATTGGAGAAGTTGGAAGTACTTGGCCCATAACTGGTAATTCAGTTAAATATCATATACCTTCATTTTAATTATATTTATTGAGATACCAATGCGATATCATAGATTTTGAGAAGAGAGCAATACGTGCAACAGCACTCGTTCAAAGTCAATTGAATTGTCCAGTGTCATTTCATCCTGGAAGAAATTTTCAAGCGCCATATGAAATTATGAGAATATTTCGTGAAGCGGGTGGAAATTCTGAAAAAGCGATTATGTCACATATTGAAAGTAACAAAAAATTACAAAAAACTGATACAGTTTACTCCATTATATTCTTATAGAGTGTAACTAACGAAAAAATTATCAGTAAATTGTCACTTGTGGTTGATTCTATACAGGAACATTGCCAGATAAAGAAAAATTATTGGCATTTGCTGATGAAAAATGTTACTGTCAATTCGACTTATTTGGTACTGAATGTTCTTACTATCAACTGGATCCAATGACGGACATGCCGTCGGATGCACAGAGACTTGATATGATGAAGTGGATTAAAAACGAGGGAAGAGTGTCGCAAATTCTTATGAGTCATGATATTCATACAAAACATCGACTGGTTTGCCATTTAATATTATCAATTACTTGTAAAATTTATAAATATTATTTTAATTTGTATTTATTATGAAGTAAAAATATAAATAATTTGTAGATTGAATTCGGTGGCCACGGATATTCACACATATACAACAATGTTCTACCGCGAATGCCAAACAAAGGCTTCACATCCGAAGACATCAATACCATCACGATAGTGAATCCAAAAACTTGGCTATCATAAAACTTTATAGAATACATTTTAAACTATATGTATACATATCTTCATCAATTTATATTATATTTCAATATCTCCATGCAATAGTCATGATTGACATTTACAGTAGCGAATCAGGATTCTGCGCACCCAAAAATTAAACGCAATTTTCTGCAATCAATTTTTCAATTCGTCCTTTTATGAATATTACAGATATTAACTTGATAAATGTCTCTATTAATACGAATGAACATATATAAGTAAATCTAAATGAAACTATTGTGAATATAATATGATATGTTTATGTATTTAAAGATAAAAATGAATACTTACTACTCAGAAGATATGTTCAACTTGACCGGATAAATTTTTTCCCACCTGTTATCGCATATCTGCAGTGTGAAGAAAAAAGAAATGACAGAAAACGATATACTCGCATCGTTAACGTACAATATTGGATCTGTGAGTGTGTGTATCCGTGTGTCTATCGGGCGTGGTGGGGCTGGTCGTTTTCCATGGCGACTGCGCGTCATCGTCTCGACAAAATCGCGAAGCGATGGTTCGAGCGTACTCGCGCGCTGCCAAGGTATAGAGCTTTACTCGTGCCCAAGCTGGCCTGTGAATGCGTTTTGCTGTCACACACAATCTTCAAACTTTTTTTACGACGTGTGGTGTTATTATCAATTGCTATTGCACCATCATTTATGTGTCTGTTCAATACACAAAATACGATATCACACCCAGTGAACAAACAGTGGAACAATAATTTACATGCAATATTAATATAAAATTTTGTGAATCCGTGATGTGATTATCATTGGAATGAACAGAGGAAATAATAAATGTTGGAACATTTTGTAATGTGAAATTGAGGGTGAGTCAGGAGTGAGGCGATCACGGAAATAAGATAAATAAAGAGAAAGATAAAAATGAAAATGACTGAAGGACCCGCCTGATGATGGATTACAACAATGAACTAGGTATGAGCTGATAAAACATGACGAAGAATTTTGAATAACAAAAGAAAAAAAGTGAAAAGAAAAGAGACAAAGTCAAGGTGTTGTGTGTATTAGAGCAAAGAAAATTGCCTTGGTAAAGTGAGAGAGGCATTGCAGGGCAAGGAGAAAGGTAATGGTCTCTTGAGGAGCATCTTCAGGTTGTTCACTTGAACGATTTTAAGAATAGAGAAATATCAGCAAGCTGAAACTGAAGGGTAAGATATAGAGAGAGAGAGAGAAAGGGAGACGGATATAAGAAGTAATATAAGGAAAATGGTAAAATGTCTTGAAATTTTTAGGACTCTGTTGGATGTAGAATATATGGGGAAAACGTTTCGAGGTCGCGAGGTCATGGTAGGTTGTGAGAATGTGGGAGGGTGAGCTAATGGGTGATGCGTTAAAGTGGACAGGGACATTGTCGTCCGTTGCCTTCCAACTCAGTTAGGGATGGTATAATCATGATGTCATTATACAACCTGATGAGGATGAATAGGGAGAGGGCGCGCGTTGACGCACACTGCTTTCGGGTGTATGCTCCTGGAATATGAAAGTGAGGAAACGAGAGGGAATTCGTTGGTTGCGTGTAATAGTGAAACGGTGAGAGAGGAAACGACAACCACCACCACCCACTTTGTGAAACCTCTTTAACTGAGGCGGGGCGAACTTTCGATCGGTTGTTTGGCCTTCCATCACTTTTTCTTATTTTTGTATTTTTATTTTTTTTTATTTTTTCACCAAAAGTCAAGTTTTATATTGAGTGGCCATGTAATTCCACTTGGCATTTTCTTTCAATCTTCTTTCAAAAAAGACAATAAAATAGAAATGGGGGTATCGAAAATATGACTCGATATCTAGGATCATTTATATATTGTTATATTTAACTTTTTTTTTTCTTTTTGAGTGAAAGTGTGAAGTAGAAGAAGATGAGAGCGTGTAAAATAGGGTGAATTTAAATATCATCCCTGAAGCACAAGGCAACCCAGATATACAGGGCATGCAGGCAAAAGAGAGATAGACAGAATATTGCTGGAGTAAAAAGGAGAACGAAGATTTTTTCGCACGTAGAATTATTAACTGTCTTTATACCACCATTGCACAATTCAATTGTTATATCAATATTTGGATTGCACTCAAAAAATATTGACACTAGAAACAAATTCACATAAATATTGTTTGCACACAAATATATGTGGAATCAAAAAAAAATTGATCACTGCTATTACAACTATGAAAAAGACGAAAAAAATTCCTACGTAAACCATTGACCCATTTTTCACCATAAATATGTATATCGTGTAGATCAACCTTGACTCGCTCCCTAAACACATAAATACTTGATAATCCACTCAATTTTCCATAGCACAGTGTATAAGTAGCTACACTTGGAAAAAAATTATACACGATGAAAATTGCCGACTTTGATTATTCATCATCAACCAATATGCAAACTCGATTAATTTTCAATCAAACGACCCCATACAATCACTCTATTTTTTGCTATGCATATGTGCATATAGTCATATTGCCCCCTTCGTTTATATCATCAGCCAACCGCTCATCACATTGCCATCCTATCATCTGACCATATATTCCGTTCGTATCCGTATTAAACCCACGAGACCGGAACTCGCAATTTGCCAGCTTGGATAATCTCTGTGGTTCGATCAATGGCATTCATCCATTGGTATAGATGCAAAAGGGATGGGCGATTGGAAAATACAGATGAGAGGAAAAGAAGTGTATATAAATGCAACACGAAGCGTTATCCATTGTGGCAAAAACGATCACCACCATTCTTCTGTTTAGATGTGACAGACTTTTTGTTTCTATATTCCAACCAACAAGAGCAATAGAGTAGAGAGCACCTAACGTGGCCGCCACTGTCGATGAAAGGCGATTGGATCTGCTCTCGGTTTTGCCTATAGGTGACACATTGCCGATCCGAGAGAAAGGAAAAAAAATTTATAGAAGAGTGTCGAGAGGAGAAAGAAAGAGAAAGAATAGGGTGATTGCTGTGTTTAAGAATAGGGTGTTGAGAGCATTCAATGACACTAGTGAGTGTTGGTGTCTTTGTTGATAGTGGGGTCCGAAGAGTAGTCCACGATATCTTTTTACGACGTTCACCATCTTTCTTTCTCTTTTCTTTTTTCAACGTTCAACACCCCAAAATGGATTTGATTTCACTAGCCGATAAATTTTCCGCCTCTCCCCCTCAATTTCTCCCTCATTTAAATTCGATTTATCGATGATTCAACGACTGTGGTGAACCACAAACGGTGCAATATTTTTTCATTATTCCAAATAAGTAAAAAGTTCTTTGGAATATGTGAAATTGGAATTTTATATTTTGGATTTGAATGGAATTGAAAGTGGAGGTGGGATATAATTCTCCAATCCTTTTGTCACAGACTATTCTTCTCATTCTCTCGTGTTCTCTCTTTCAATGTCTCAATACGCGGCGCGATGAGGTCACGTGCGGAGGCACAAGCCGCCGCACAATAGTAGATGAGAGGCCGATGGGTTAATTGGGTCGGGCCCCAGCAACGCACAAACATTTCAGCTTGTGCTCTCTCGCCACCGAAAGATATATGCCTGAAATATTCGTGGAAGCTTACACGAGAGGGACGTGACCTTTCCACTTTACCTATTCGCCCACTCTCACCATACCTCTAACTTAACCAACTTGGCGACGTCATATACATATACTCTATGTATATACATGAGAATCGCGTTAGTGAACGACGGCTGAGTAACGTTACACTTTTCGTATCCGTATGTACGAACAAAGTTTTACCATTTTCACGGAAAAGGTCGTCGCGCTTTCAACTCTACCTCATCACTGACACATTTATGCACATTTATAAAGCTCTTGTATTTTGGAGTGAAAAGGCCAATGGTGTTGTATCTCTCTTGTTACAATGAAGCAGCCATCAATTGTCCATTCCTACAAATGAAACCAAAATCGTAATAACACAAAAAAAAAAAAGTAAAATAGCATATTAACATATGTGATATAGCCTCGTTTTTTTTTTTATTCCACTACGTTCAAGTCTATGTATTTTGTCTTTGCATTTTATTTTTTCTATCTGGAACGGGCAACTAAATATTTAAGAAGATGACCGACATACTCCATCGTTGTATTTATATTTTTTTTTTTTCTCGTCTTCTTCTTATTGTCACAAATGTAAAAATGCTCATCGAAGACTCTCTATGGAATACCAATACATATTCAAATATGTACCTATATATAGAAAGGTGTATTACTATTATACCGGTGGAAACAACGAGATACTTTTACTCGAGGAAGGAAAGACGAGCTCGAAAGAATGAAAAAAGGGAGGAGAAAAAATAGTAAAATATGCATTCACCATGCTATTCAACTATATACCATCCCGGTTCCATTTTATATCTCCATCGGGCTGTGTAATGATTTGTACAAGTATATATATATATATATATATATATATATATATATATATAAATATAGAGAGAGAGAGAGAGAAAAAAAGACTATTGCAAAACAGAAAGTGCTCCAATACTGCTAGCCTAAACTATCATATATATATACTCTAGACCCATATCGATCGCACAAAGACAGAGAGGGTGAGAGTGTGAGAGAGGGAACAGTTCCCAGTTGCCATCAAAGTCGATATTGATCAATTGATTTATATGTGCATTATGTATATATGTATATATTGAATGCATTTATATACGAAAAAAAAAAAGATGTTTGAAACTGTCTCAGTCATCTTTCTCTGTCCTTCCCTTGTTTCCCATTCGCAGTTGCATTTTCAATGAATAAATAGATACTATTTTCATGACCTATTCAACTTCATTTATGAATTATTCCCATATCTTGTATATAAATATATAAATCACGTTGATTATCTCGCAGCCCGATGCACTTTTCGAATTCAGAAAATTTCTATAATACTACAACAAAATATTGAATCCAATAAAAAAAAAATGAGAAGTTAGTTGTGGAATATTTTGGAGGAAAAATAGCTGAAGAAAAGAAGAAATTTTTCTGTTTCTATTTTGATGTGTGGCGTGTGCGCGATATACTCTTGAGAAATATATAAATATGAGAGCAAGAATGAAAAAAATATTAACAAGCATTGATACATTTCACGTGTTGTATCGTGTACAGACATCCTACAATTTTTTTCAATTGGAGCAAAAGAAATTTCGATAAAATTCCAATAAAATTGGACAATTAAAAGTGACACGAGGGTTGTAAAATATAACAAGAAGAAATTAATGCGTAATTCTCATACGGAAAATTTCGCACACTTCCGATCGGATATGAAATGTCTAGACGGCTGACCAAATATGCGCCCTTACTACTACTTTCTCCCCTCCGCATATATATATATATATATTCTTATACAAATAAATATATAGGAATCCCCAATAGAACTTTAAACTTGAAATCGATTCACACGCAGTTTAATAAAGCCATATTCCACCTTATCATTTTGCACATACATGAATAAAATCGTCTCGTGAATGGGGGAAAAAAAGTATCTTAAAAATGATTATTATTACTTTTTTTTTTATATTTTGTCATTTGAAATAAAAAATGATATATGACAGACAGTTGTATTTCTGCCGATGCAAAAGTGTATCGACCAAGTGGATCTGAAAATAAATTCGCCAGCGGCTAACTTTCTTTCTCTCTCTCTGTCACTCTCACTCGCTCTCACTCGCTCTTTGTCCGATTCCACTTCTCTCATGAGAGTAAAATAAACGCCAGAGTGAGAGAGAATAACTCTTCCTCAAACGCTGTCTATTTCTGTGTGTCACCTCTTTCCTCTCCCTTTTCTACATTACTACTCGTTTGCCTAGGGGCGTGGAAACTGTGCCTAAGCGTGAATCGAATAGAGAGAGGTTGAAGTATAACACGAGCGAGTGTAGAGAAACAGCACGAAAAAGCGAGAGAAAAAGAACGAGGGATCGAAAAAAAAAAAAAAACGTAGGGAGGAAAAAAAAGGGACAAACGAGAGCAACACAAGCTAGGGTTTTCCGAGAGAAAAAAACATGGAACTTACTTTATGTAATATATAGATGACATGATAGCGAGGCAAAATGGAACAACCATAAAGTGTTAAAAATAATTTATCTTCCATTTATGAAATTGTTTCTTTTTTGCAGAGATTAATATGCTCTATCGTATATCCAAATGAACTAAGGGTTGCGGAAGACGTGAAAAAAATTTTATGCATGTACACATGGTACTTGAAGTGCACATATGTGTATGTTTCATTGCCATGTGTTATTTCGTGCATACAAATCATAAAAAATAGAATGTATATAGACGCGCGTGTGGCGGTTAAGGCAAAGCGAAATAAGAAGTGAGAAAGAGATGGTGAAGAGAGTGCAAGCTCTTGAGTCCATGCAAAAGGGACGCTTTTCTGCGTTCCTACAACCCTCGTTTTATCATTAACGTCAGCTAAGATATATATATATATATATATATGTGAGTGTGTGTGTGTGTGTATAATGAATATAACTGTATATATATATACATTTAACTCACGTGTAGCCTACTTATTTTTCTTTTTTTTTTCATCTTCTTTTTCTTCATCTTCTTCTTCGTCCACTTATCCTTTTTTTCGCTCTCGCTACAAGCTTTTTGGGTCGACAATTTGCCAAGACTCTCGCAAAATTCCAAGTGCTACTTCGCAGCTTTTTATTTCGTGTCTCTCTTAAACGAAATAAAATAAAATATTTTAATATACACAAATATGCTATTTGTTTCCAATGTTGTTTCTACTTTTTCTTCTTCTTCTTTCATTTTTGTTCTGATTCATATTTAATTTTTCTCGAGGAGAAAATATGTTTATTGTTTGTTTCGCCTCCGTTTTTCTTATTTCAAGTTTTTTCTTGAAAAGCTCTCAGATGGGTAGCTTGGCTACAAGTTGGTTATCAAGCCAAGACGTGTATAACGCGTATAGAGAAAGACGTCCTCGAGACAGTTGCCCACAGGTATTTACGTACATCCATATATCGCGTGTACAAAAAGAAAAACTTTCATTGTATAAATATTTTGTGATTTGTTGTAAACTAGGCAATATTTTTTTTTTTTTTTTTTTTTCAATTAATTAATCAGATAAAATGTAAAATATATTTGTGAATAGTTCATTAATTTATACTGTTTCATTTCATGTTGAAAAACAAGATGATAAAGGTTGACGAGATGCAAGATTAATGTACATCAACACGCACAATGGAAATATCAACTGTGATGTCAATGGCACGTATTGCTATAGTCATCGAAGTCTTGAGCTGCACGAGTCGACGTCGTCGTCGTCGTACTTACACTAACATAAATAATAACAATCCACAAAGTCGTTTCACATCATCATCGTCATCATGATTGGCCAACGCAGTGCACAGTGTCTGTCATTATTACAATAAATCGTGAGCAAACACCACGGCAAACGTGAATAAAACGCAACAAATATATTTAAATATTCGTGTAAATCAACGAGAAAATTTGCAGAAACGAGAGGGGGTGGGTGGTGGGCCAGGAGGAGAGTAAAATACTCCAAACGAAAATTGCCAAGCGATGAGCGATTTACAGGCCACCCTCGAGTTCTCCCTCGAGCTTTGTAAATTTTACAATGTCGATCTATTTCAACGCGGGTGACTTTCACTTTTACAAATTGAAATCAATTACTAATTTAAATGAAAATAAAGATAATAATTGTTATTTTTCTCCATATTGAAGGTATTATCAAATCCGGACAGCACTTCGGGTGTCTCCCAAATTGCCAATCAAAGTGGAAATAGATCAACTTCGTAACCGTGAGTATATTTTCTCAATTCAGTATTATATTCTCTCGAGATAAAATCCAGTTGTGGATAGTCTGATGTTAAATAGTAAAATTGAATAAATTCACAATGTTTGACGGGAGAAATGGAAATAAACATTATTATATTGACAAGAGATGTATTAATAAATATTTGCTTTCAGATAAGCGTTCATTAGACAATATGGAGGCACCAGGAACAAGTAAACGTTTTCAGATACTCTACAGAAACGAAGAGGTAACTCTAGGTACTTCAGTGCTCTTTCGTGCTCACGTACTGGTACACAGTCATAAGATCGAGGAGGCCCTTTCCCGGACTCACTTCAATCTCGGCGTGGAGTTGTGGTTCAGCGAGCCCACCCAACCGGGAAATATGGCATGTGTGTCGTCAAGGTGAAATGACAAATCTTTTTCAATTCTTCAAACAAACATTTCTCTGTATTGTTTTATATAAATAATTTCATTACTACAAAACTATTCATCTCTCTTGAACAAAAATATTTTTAATTAAACTAATGGGATATTTTTTATAATTTTTTTACTCAGTGTAAACATGATTGTAATATGTGGTTGCCCGAGATTTTAATAAAAACTGATCAGGATAGATTTGTCATCAAAGTACACGTGCAAATACATGAATGAAAGAATGAAAAAAAAAAAGTGATGAAATGATTTTTGATGGATGTCGTTTCATTTGTATTTTACATTGAGATTTCCTGATTGATTGCTGCCTGCTCATCATTGCACTCTTTCGTTTGTAGAGCGAGAAAAAGTACATTTCTTCTATTTTTTCTTTGTGTACAGATAGATATATGCATACATATATATATATATATGTGGGTGTGTATGTGTGTGTGTGTGGGATATTGCTATCGTGTCCCAACTCTGAGTGTAAATGAACTTTTTTTAGAGCGCAATACATTGACATGTTGTGCGCGAGTTGAAATTGCATGCGCTTTTTAATTGGACGGTTTGCCTCTTCTAGGTTCTCTTCGTACCTTCATTTTCCCCACTTTATTATTCCCTAGTGTTCCCGTTCATAGTTTTTGTTTTATCCTTCGCCATTGCAGAATTCATTACATAGTCAAAAACAAAAATCCCGAGAGTAATAAAATGAATTCTTTTTCAGAGCATTACAATTAAATTTTGTACCGACAAAAGGATTACACTATCATCTACCAGTGCTGTTTGACTACTTTCATCTTGCGGCCGTTTCAATTACCATCCACGCTTGTCTTGTAGCACTTCATCAACCGTTCGTAAAGTCAGTATTCTCATTCAATTTACTTTCGTAATGAATGTATAATGTATGAAAGTCAATGTAACAAATTGAATGCAATGTATATAAACTTACGTTTTTCCTATTTTAACATTTTTCCCCACTACCAAAACACTTCCAGAAAGAGTATTCTTCACTATGTTCAAAGCTGGTAAGTTTGCCAATTAATTCAAACTCACTCTACAATGCTCGAGAATAAAACACTTTTTTACTCTTTCATTTTCTTTTTCATCTCCCCAAGTGCGCCAAGGAGCGGAAAACCATGGCTCCAATTCAAACAACCGCCATCGTCAAACGGAGATAACAACGCAATCTTGAATATCGTGAGTTTAATCCGCCTGCCCTCACGCTCCACGCTCCCTCTATCTATCGATTTCGACCTAACAATACCAATTAGTATGATTGAATCTCTACTTAATGAATACGTTTGTAAATAAACTAGGAGACAACAACACGTTGCGTGAGTTCGACAACGAGAACACAACACGCAAGAGTTATGCAACGTGAAGTAACGAGATTGCTATTGATCACGAGGGAAAATCTACTTAATGATCTAGCGGATTTGGCAAGATTATTACCGTCGTGGGAGCAACGAGATTTGGAAATTGCTGAGCGAAAGCACAAAGAGGCAACTAAGATGACTGACACAAATGATGTGGATGTTGCACAATTGTGCGCACAAAATATTGTTCTATGGCACATTTTTCTTGAGGCGTTTACACGACAAGAAGCAGTTCATCAACATTTAGCGAGAATACACCATCAATTGCGAGTTAAACGTTTTGCTGAAGGTTTTTTTGTCTTGGAAAATCCGCGAACTTCAGCGGCCGGTTGTTATGACGCAAATTATCAATCTTATCAAGCGGTGAGTGAGGCTGCGAGACGTTCAAGATATTTGGCTGCATTACCACCACTTCCAGTTCATTGTCCTGAGTTAGATGGTGATCTTCACTCATTGCCATTAATATTCGAAGATCAATACGGTGATATGCAACAAAGACATCGCAACAGCGGTAAGTAAGCCTATCAATACACTGCTTAAAATATTTTGAATGAAATAATAATTTTTTTTATTACAGTTCCTAGTATGGAAGATTGTAGTTGTGGCATCTCTGCGATTTTAGAATCAAGAGCAGCGAGCGTGTGGTCGCCAAGAAGTGAAGGAGCGGCTCAGGACATCGGATCTATTCAAGCGCGTCTTGCTTTGGCCCCATCATCGCTCCCAGCACGTCACAGCAAATCCCTGGATCAATTAGGACCTGAAATTGCGCCATTGCAACCTAGAACATCACCAAAAACACTACCGAGATCGGCGTCAACTCAATTATTACCTCGACAACGAACTGGTATGCGAAATGCCACGCCACCGACATCTGTGCCATCCAGAGGACGTTCTAAATCACAAGCACCACTTCATACAGCTCGGAGTACGACACTTTATCCACCCTCGGGTCAGCAGCAGGCTTCCTCAGCGCCCAATCCATCACTAGGTTTCTTATTTTGCTGCGTCATTTTATTTTTACAAGCTTCTGTACCGCTATTTATCGTTCATTCTCGGTGTTGTAAATTCAATTGATGGATGATAAATTAATAAGATTTTGTATTTTTTTTTTGGGTATTTTGCAGGTTCCACACCCGTTGTAACTCTTCCTAGAGCCAAATCCACTCAAATGTTAGCTCCCAATAGCTACAAACAACACCAGCAACAACACCAAGTCTATTTGGATCCACAATCCACATCAATTACATCACTTTTAGCCGCAATGATACCTGAATTACCGTCTAGCGGTCATTTTCCCGGCTACAGACCGTCTACCAATAATTTCGAGCAAAATCTCGATGTTCCCACTTACATGGGCACATTTGACTTGCAACAACTGACCAATTGTCTCACTATCGAGAATAATAGTGATACACACACGTTAGACACACACCGTATACGATTAGAGCCACGTAGTCATCGTTTATTTCCCCGTCAAACTGACAAAAATCTTCATACAAAAAATATTCCAAATGGTGAAATTGATCCGCATAATTTACGGACTGCGACTTTAGATCGCGTTACATATCGTGGTAATCATCGGAAACATGCTCAAAATTCGAGCGGTAAATGTCAGACAAATAGTTTAGAGTGTCGACGATATCACACACTTGATAAAACATCAGCCAATAATTCCGAACGTGTTACATCACAAGATTTTTTTGCCACCTCCAGACTTCAAGACATACCTAGTAGCCATTCACTTTTAGTAGATCCATTAAATAAGAGATTCAGCGGCACTTACAGTGGCCTCACAGTCGACTCATTTTTCTATCAAACTAATAGCACAAACGGAAGGAATCATGAGAGCCGACAAAAGCGACCAAAACGTCCCAAGAGTACGGAACAATTGTTTGATATCGATTATGGGATGGATTGTTGTCAAGAGTCAAGAGATATCTACGATAAAAAAAAAGATATAACAATGTTACGACCGAAGAATGGGATGACCGATGATAATAGATGTAGGAGACAAGAAAACATAATATCTGAATCTAACAGGGAGCCATTGTATGATGTGATTGCCTTGAAGATTGATAGTATTAAACCTGAAGAACGTCGTAGAGGACGTCGACCTCATTCGGCGCCGACAATGGACGATAAAATTACGAAAGACGATTTGCCACTGCACACTCCCAATGAGAAGCACTGTCAACACAGACGAAAGCCCAAACCGCCGTTGCAAACGCCAACGACTCCAACAATAGCGGCAACGCCAACGACAATGAATTTTCTCGAGATGGAGAATAATAATAAAATTATACTCAAAGCCGAACCGGTTGATACCAATGGTGTTTCCACAACGTCTGATGAATCGTCACCCGGTGTGCCACCCACAAATACCAAAAGACTGCGATGTGCGAGTGTTCCTGTAGAGCAAAATAAAATGGTCGTGCCTAGAAGTGCTGTTTCATTACCGTGTATGCCATTAAAAGATAATAAAGACACTTTGAGCTCTGATGTTGCTGCGGTTAAACCACCAAGTCCACCTTCGTCCAGGCCCAGCAGTCCAGCAACCAGCACTGACTCTGGTAATCTCACCTCAGAGTGTTCTGGATGGGTTAGTAGTGGTGATACTTCGAGTTCTGAACAAAAACGTGCAGGTAATAATTTTTTTTTTTTCCATTCTCACAAACATTGCGGAATAGTTTTATTGGTTATACAATTTCTCATGTTGATATAGGACTAACACCAGGAGAACAAAGATCAAGAGTGACAAAAGTTCCAGCACAAAAAGAAAAGAAAAATAAGAAAAAAAGTGAAATAATTGAACATTCTTATGAAGAAGTTCGTTTGCCACCACCAAAAATGTTTCAAGACGAGCCTCCGCCTCCCGAGGCATTCAGAGATCCAGCCCCTGTTCCCATGGTGGATAATCCATTGTATCATGTTTATGAAACAGTGAAAAGAGCTAAGAGTCCAAAACAAACGAAAACTGCGCCATGCAGCCCACAAAGAAGTCGAGAGAGAATTGAAAGGGAGCGTGAAAATATTTACGGTGCACGGGACTTTTGTCTTGATTGTTATCAAGAGGGTAAGGAGCTGTTGCAATCCACTCAAGATGATGTGATTAATTTTAAAAAGTGCAAAGAAGAATTCAAAAGACAAATGAGTTTTTCGGGAAAAATGTACAGGTGTGTTGTTTACATTCTTGATAATTCAATAACTGATTTGATTTATTTAAGATAAAAAGATATATAAAGTAATTAAATATAAGATTTCGCCAACCAAATCACAGCGATTATCCGGGTGCAGCTACCAGCCTACCTTATTTCTACATCAGCGATGAATACCGCTTGTTCTCACCTGAAGGTCCACATTTAATTATTTGCGTTCATGGTTTGGATGGAAATGCCGCTGATTTACGACTGGTTAAAACATATTTGGAATTGGGATTGCCTGGTGCACATTTGGATTTCCTTATGTCAGAGAGAAATCAGGTATTGAAATAGTCAAAAAATTATCTGTTATTTTCTAATTTATTTCCGATAATTTATCGGATTATTGAATTTTATTCCAAGGGCGACACCTTCTCGGACTTTGACACAATGACTGATAGACTGGTGGAAGAAATTCTCCATCATATCGACACCTCGGGACTCAATCCAACAAAGGTGAGCTTCATTGGCCATTCTCTGGGGACCATTATAGTTCGTAGCGCCCTCACCAGACCACAATTAAGGCCACTTCTATCAAGGTTGCATACATTTCTGAGCCTTAGTGGACCACATCTTGGCACCTTATACAACACTAGTGGACTCGTGAATGCCGGTGAGTTTGCCTAAAACCAAAGTAGCATTAAAAAAATTACACATTGTAATTTAATTATTCAATCATTTGAATATTTGTGTTTGTAGGCATGTGGTTTATGCAAAAATGGAAGAAATCAGGGTCCTTGCTGCAATTAGCAATGAAAGACTCATCAGAAGTCAGGCGATCATTCATGTTTCGATTGAGTCAACGGAGCAATTTACAGAGATTTAAACACGTTTTACTTTGTGGTAGTGCACAAGATCGATATGTTCCACTTCATTCAGCACGAATTGAATTGTGTAAGGCTGCGGTGCGCGACCCTACCGACCAAGGTATTCCATCCACTTTATTATTATTTTAATCGTCTAGACATTTATAATAGTATTGCGTATTCAATTAATCATTGATTTGATAGGTGCGGCTTACAGAGAGATGGTACACAATATACTTTATCCAATAATGTCTGCACCGGGTGTTAGTCTCGTACGTTACGATGTTCATCATGCTCTGCCACCAACAGCAAATGCTTTGATTGGTCGTGCTGCTCACATTGCCGTCCTCGACTCTGAGTTATTTATTGAAAAATTTCTTCTCGTCGCAGGGCTCAAGTACTTCAGATAGAATAAAGAAAAACGCCATGTCGTGATATGAAGACAATGGACAAACATTTTGGCTCGAATTTTATTAGATAAAAATATTATTCAATATATTGTAAATAACTTTGTATCATTTTTTTTTCTTCATGCATTCTATTGGAGTATGTATTGCCTGTGCATTAAGTGTGACATCGTTCCATTTTATCGAACAATACATCAGTTCTTTGTCATCGAACAGCAAAAAAGATGAAAAAATGTATGGTAATTCATACTGAGGCAGAATATGGAAATATTCAATCAATTCACTTTGTTGTCTGGGTTTGTTCAAATAGCAACTGAATACCAACACCATCGTCCATAATTAAAATCAATTTTTCCTATATATCTAACTCCTACGTATTAACAATTTATTACAATCACTGTCGTGTCAAATGTGGATTCATATATGCGCTATTCACTATAAACTGACTAAGTCATCCAAACAAATACAAAGCAAAACACAACACAAATAAGAAATGATGAGAAAAGAAAATTAAAAAATAATTATTATTATCTAAATTTTATCGATCTTTCAACCAATTAATGTCTCTGAGCAAATGATACTATATAGAGTATCAGAAGCAACACATAAAAAAAAACAGAGGCGCGACGTAGAAAGTATTTAGTATCAAACAAAATCAATTATATAAGTATACATATTGATATAAGTAAATAAATGAAAAATATGTATTTGACTTGAGAGCTGGGAAATAATTTAGGAGGTGCGATAAAACAAAAAAAAAATAGGATGAAAATAAAGTGGAAAATTAAATGATTGGACGTTTGCCGTTGTGCAATTAGGAAAGTCACGAAACGTATGTCAATTGTATCCCTCAGATAGTGTGCGAATGAGTCTGAAATATAAGATGAATGAAAGAAATAGAAGAAAAAAAATTAGTGAACGAGAGCGAAAAATAAAGAAATTTATTAACTGTACGTTTGTTCCAGATTTTACGATGAGTCCCTCCAAATAGATCTCAATTGCTCAGAACAATCTAGTGTACTTATATAGATTACGTCGAGATATAAAAAAACGGTCTAAATATATTCTCCACGACGAAAATTTCCAATTTAGATACTTGTACGCGTATGTATAAACTATGAATAAACGACGGAATTTGTTTGTCATCAATATTTCGTCGATAAAATAATATAACAATTAAAATCTTTACTCAAAAAAATAAATGATACTACACGAAAAAGTTAATTCTTTTATCATAACTTTGTCTGCCAAAAATGTCTTTGAGATTTTTTGGACATTCAAAAGTGTTCAATTACGACCGAATTAAAAATGAAACTCATAGATGAAAAAAAAATAAAAATGAGATAAATAAATGATGGGAAAGATAACAAGATTATTATATAAACACTCGTGATTTATTTTGCAACGACTGCTGCGATATTTCATCAAATAAACGAAACAAAATAAATGAAAGGCACTATTAATAACGATCAAGATTTATTTCTCATCGGCGTCCTATCATTTGCTCAAATATTCAGCACGAAAAAAAAATTAAACAAACATTTTTATTATTGCGGTTATCATCGAATTCTACAATTCTTGACTTGACTTTGTATAATACTTGCCTATCATGAGTGAGTTTAAATATCATATGACATATACATAAATATATTAAAATTGAAATAGAATCTCTCTAAAGTTATGGGAACGACGAGAGATTAAATGCAGCATCAACAGTAATAATAAAGAGGAAAAAAAAATACCGGATCCATATAATAGCAACAATTTAGCAGACGATATAAATTATCAAAGCAAAAATCACCGCAAATAACAAAGATAAACACCAAAAAA
>CAJUYH010000186.1:0-16142 GCA_910591685.1 Galerucella tenella | reverse complement strand
GAACGAGGATTTTTTTTACTGCTCAAAGCATTCCATTTAAAATATCAATAGAAACGAAAAATATTTAGCATTATTTTCAAAGAGTAACATTTTTATAATATTTTTTATATGATAAAACATTTTTTTTATATCTCTGGTACATTATTTTAGGGTGTTCTACTCATATGGCTTTTGCCGCCTTCAACAACAAGGGGTCGTTTGATCGTTGGAGATGTCGCATGGTAGCGGCTGAATTTGCCACGCACGTGCCCACCGAGGATGCAGTTGTGTGATCCTTTGTGTATATATATATATCTATATTATCATATATTTGTGTATGTGTACGAATATATATGTACGGTAGGGGCTTTTCTCTGAATATAATGCGCTACAAAACGCCACCGTGAGCACGAAAGCAATATACCAACGTGTATACATAGACATTCAGTGCCTGACATTTCAAGTCCAACCGGCAGCACAAGCGAACGCTCCTGCATTCACCCCTCTGCCCCTTGTACGATTATTTTTTCTTCCCGTTTTTTTAAACATCGTGACTCTATCAATACTAATCTCCGCAATTGGTTTCTTCTGTTCAAATTGAGTATAGTTTATTGTCACAAATCACAAAAATGTAATTATTAAAGATGTTTTGAAAGTATGAAATTATTAAATATGTTTCAGCAATTGTGTGTGGATATAAAATGGAATTTAAGTGCAGATAGTGATGTGAAAAAAAAAGTGAGATGATAGTGGGTGAGGTGAAAAAGTGAACAGAAAAAAAAAAGAAAATGAAGAGTAATAAACATTAAATGGAAGAAGGGTGAAAAAAAGTAAATTAGGTGAATTATTGAGAGCAGCCGCAGAAGTTTTTCGCGCGAAGCCTAACGTAAATTCTCGCATAATTCATTTATGTAATCTCCACACGATAGCATTCTTTAATTTCAACCTAATTTTACAATTCACTCATTCTTTTTATCCTCTCTGTGAAAATGACCAATGATCAAGTGCATGAATACGTATTTAGATTGATTTTAAAATGATATACATTAGTGTAAAGTGAAATACACCAATGGATAAACAATCAATTTTCGTGTGTCAAGGTCATACATGTATAAACACAAATCTACAGTGAATTGAATTAAATTGGCAGTGAGCCATCGAGAACCACCGGCTTGCAAATATGTCTGCACGACAGACACATTGTCTTTAAGTTAAAGAACACTAAATAAAATATAATCAATCAAAGATAAAAATGATATAGAATATATTTTTGTACTACTGCAAATTGTTATTTAATATTCTCGTGGACCACTCGAGTATCAAATCAATCGAACTCAAGAACCTTGCAGTACCTGGCTTCTCTAGTGCCACCATCAAGAGCATTTTTTTCTTTCGTTATCTCATTCTCTTTCACTCCCTGTCCATTGCTAAAATTAATCCAAAATAAAAAGATTAAGTGTTCAGTAAAGATCTATCTCAGCATAGTGTATAACGTATTCTGTAATGATCAGACATGCGACCCCGAACATTGTTAGCGTTAGCGCTACTATTTTTTTCAACTCTCGATATATTTGGTGGGACAATAAAAATAATGGCGAGAACAACCCGAACATCCAAACCAGTAAAATTACCACAAGGTTATATGGAAGTTGTTGACGAAGAGATATGCTCAGATTCGGTGATACGACTCACGTGTCGGTCATTACATGCATTTGTTTTTCTTCTCCAAGCGGAATATCAACGTGACAATACGCAGAGTTGCAGCTATCATGTGAATAAAGTGAAGAGAACGCCGACATTTCGATTATCGTATTTTCGAAGACGTGAAAGTGCGAATATAAAATTAAGAGGAAATTATATCAAAGATGAATTGGATGAGGACGAACAGCCTATTGTTGATTTAAGAAAAGCATTCAATCGCAGGTAAATACTGATAATATTCAATAATTAATTCTTCATTATTACAAATTATTATAAATTATTTGTTTTTACGCTAAATTGATTTGTAAACATAACCAGAGTAATTTGATCCACCAGAAAAAAGGACGTGGAAGTTTCAAGTATGCTATTTCTCCGTGTATTCCACATTGTACATAATAAACCTATATACACAGAGAGAAATAAAAAAAAGTTAAAAGAAAAGTTTTCGCTACCGCAAAAATGAAAAGCGATACTTTATACTCATATTATATATTTACCAGAGTTATGAAGAAATTTAGAAAGGTGTGGGATAATTCACCATGATTTTTATACCTTTCAAAACCAAACTAAATAAATTTTACAATATCAAATAACGCAAATAAATAACTGGAATTAAAATATATAAATAATAATCAATGACAAGAAAAAATGTATTTGTATATATATATATATATATCCCATACTGAAATATAGAAAGATTTCAACGCAGATGTGCGGTTGAGAGCGTATCGAGGGGGGGCATAAAGTGTGTATATGTGAGTGCGAGGGAAAAATCGTCATCGGGGAATGGAACAAAGAGTTGCCAAAGGCATACACGGACTTGGATTCCACGAGATTATCTTCATATATTATTTTTCCATTGCTGCATCTGCGTTGGATTCATTAAAAATGTTCAAATGGACTCTGAGAAGTATTCCAGAAAAAAATCTATTTTCCTTCTATACTTTTCATTTGTTTTTTATTACATACTCTGGCAATGCACCGAAACAAGAGAGTGTTCTTTTGCTCTTGATTGCAGAAGGGTAAATCCACCCTCCGATGATTTAATCGCCAACACCCTATCACAAATATTCACACACTAGTATATGTATATGTTCATGGACATATACATGCATAAAATCCACTGTGCGAACGCATATCGTATAATTGCATTTTGCGCTTGGCGTTTTATTTCACGTACTCACTAACCCCTTTTATATATATATATACAACACCCCCTTTTTGTGTGCATTGATGTATATGCCGTGCATGTATATGTGACACAACCGATGCTCGAGTGATTAAACGTAAAATGGAAGAAACAAAAGCCAGACATGTGGAAATGAAAAATTGAAATGAAAAATCGACTTCTTCGATTCTTTTCAATGAGATTTTTTTTACACTATCATTAATTTGAATGGTAAAAAAATTCTATTTCAGTTATGTGAACGTCCAATATATCGTTAGCTAAAACAGATAAAAAATTCCAATGAAAATTAAATATATACACAATCACTTTATATTTATAACATTCTTTATTTTATTGTTTATTTGCAGATGTTCTGGTCATCATCATTGTCGTGTTACGATTGCTGACCATCATCCAGGTGCTGAAAAATGGGTGCCAGCAAATGTTCGTATCAAATACGCCTGTATACCCGGTAATAATTATTGCACTGTGTTTATTATGCATATACAAAATAATCATTAATAATAGTGACTAACTAAATACTATGTGCATGCGATCGTGTCGAACGGTGGCTTGTCCGGAAACATTAGGATACTATGTACCCATATAACATACTGGCAGAATATATTATTTTAGTATATAAGTAAATGTATCGTGAGCTCACGTGTTTAGATATCTATCACAACCCAATGCAGCTGTCTGTAGTTTTGCAAACTACTGTATTATATATAGATATACGTTATATTTTTGTGAGGGTGTTTCACACCCTCATCGTGAGACCTAGACACACGCCAATCGTATGATGTAGGGTGAACAATTGGATAACATCAAAATAATGGAATGTTGTAAAAGAAATAAATTCAATGGGTTTTCTTAAAATATCAACTGTAAGTAAACTATATAATTGATTTTTCGTTGATGCTAAAATGCATGTGTGCAGTCTCTATTATTATATAACTATACCCATTATTCAACTAATTCCCCTACTATATATGGGTGTGATTGATGATCACACTAGCACACAAGCGCAGGCGCATCCATTAAAAGAACACCAAAGAGTATACAAAAAGGAAGAGGGAAAGATAAAAGTTGGCCAAGGGCAAAGTCTTGCGGGCGATTCATCCCACGTCATATATCACCACTCACGAGCTCTTTATACCTCTTTCATATCTGTACCCTCCGCATCAAAAGTCAAAAAATTTAATATATCAAACGTTAAAAAATAAATTTATTATCAGTTGATTTTTACAATACGTTAATGAATGGTTTGAATTAATAGTAGAATTTTTTCATTGAATTTTCAGAGATTGCCGTGCCAAAATATTGCAATGTGGAAGTGACAATTAATAATGGCGAGACAGGTTATATAAAATCACCCGGTTATCCCCTCTATTATCCCGGTGAGTATTCATGTGGGTGGACATTTCAAACTAATCCTGGCCACAGGGTTTCGCTTGTCTTTCACGACTTGAGTATTCGCAGTGAGTATACAAATGAATTTACATGCGCCCATTTAATAACCCGACGATTAAATAGATAATGCCATTTATTATATATCCAGGTCCTGAACCCAATGGCAATTGCATTGACTTAGTGAGAATACGAGAGAATGGACGAACATTATTTGAGTCGTGTGGCACGAGAATTGGCTCAAAAATTATTTCCAATTCAAATAAAATAACATTAGATCTCATTTCATCATCACGTGTATTTCCAGCACGTGGATTTTTACTCAAGTACGAGGGTGAGTTTATAAATAAATGTTTAATATTATTATTTGACATTGTGTATGTGCGTTGAATTGGACGTTAGAATTTTTTTTTATTTTCATGCAGCTATCGGTTGTCCGGATGTAGCGACTCTCAACGGAAGTATCGTCTCAAATGATACCATAGAATTGAGGACTCTCCAATGCAACCATGGCAAAGTATTTCCGGACACGAAACAACAGACAAGGACTGTCGATTGGAACGAGAGCATTGCAAAAGTTCCAACATATATCGGTAATGATCTAATGATAATTTTCATACTCGTACACATACCATCATCCTCTATCCTGTATCTTATCATTTTCTCTCTCAAAAATACACACAATTCTGTGTATTTCACTGTGGACAATTGTTCATTGTTCATGACATTGTATTGCTGTAACGGAATTATAAATTGGAATTGCACAAAAATTCATGACCCAATAAATAGTTATATGATTAAATACAAAGATAGAAATGAAAAATATTAAAGTAGGTTAAATGAGATAGATATATTAATTGAATGGAATTGAATTAGAAATTAATTGTGAAAAATAAGTTTATAATGAATGGCGTTGTATTACATGGCGATGACTTTATTGAGGACACTGAATGACAATATAAAACGGGTTCTTTGTAAATGAAATTACGGCCCTGAAATCCCAGTGGTGAATCCTCCAAACCTTTTGACAAAGGGGAAGAAGTAACATTCCGGTCGAGGAGCGCGCGCATACAGTGGGGACGAGGGAAGAGGTCCCGCGTGGGGTAAAGTGCGTGGGACCCTCAAATGTACTTTCTCATGCGGCGCCAGTTTGCTCCTCTCAACTTCACCGTATAACATCTATTCGCCAGTCTACTTATATTTCCTTTAATATATATATATATAAACAAATGGGTAAATCCCAATAATTATTCCTGCAACTGCTCATTATCACAGGTCAGTAATTGTCTCGATGCATTAAAAATAAATTAAATACGAATTGAAGATGTAGTTGAATGTCCGATAAGAATTATTCATAGTTGATTTTTTTCCTCTACATCACAATATATTTATAATAGCGTATAAAAAAAATGGTATTTTTGCATATTTTTAGTATTGTCATTATTATTTAGATTTTGGGGTAATTATCGGTTTTATTTTTGTTTTATTTGTCATTGGAATATTTCAATGGGCTAAGGCAAGACTGGTTGGACAAGCGACAAGATGTTTGCCCCTCTTTTTGCATCTCGAAAGAAAGTAGAATCTAAAGAAGAGAAAAAAAAGAAATGAGAGTGCATCTCTTCGTTTTTCTTCTGTTTTTATATTATTATTTTTATTCTTTTGCACCGCTTTATAACCTTGTACTCACACACACACACACACACACACAAGCAATATCGTCTGAACACAAAACAAAAATTAACATTCTTTAACTGATATACAATCTACTATGACGCATCGCTACTATCACTACTATATATCAATTTCAAAGCATTATGCAAATATAAATATATTCATTTATAATTTCACGTTAGATAAAAATTTAAAAAATCAAAAACTTATAAATTTTCCAATGCAATGCATAGGATTTTTATGTATAAACAATTATAACTATGAAAATGAGAGAGAAAGAGGGAACATGTGATATGATGTGGACATCACCACACCACTTTATCATGAAACAAAAAAAAAAGATAAAAAAAACTCCCATTGACAAATCACCTTCTCAGTATGATAAAGAAGGGGAAGCAATGATACAATTATTATATACAGGAGGTCAATGAGTTATCAATTTCAAATACATTTCAACCATGTAAATGATACACTGATATGTGTGTTTATATTATTTTTTTTTTTTTCCTTCATTTATTTCTTTCTCTTTCTCTTTCTTTCTTTTCTCAATTACGCATCACGCCACCCGATTTCATATTCGGATAAAATCATGTGTAATAGCATTGTATCAATTCAGTCACTGCCAATAACTCTTCGTTGTTCAAACACTCGTAATTGTTCAGATTGACATAATACTCAAAGAAATAGAATAGAAAGAAGACGAAATAGAGTAGCGTTCCCAATTGTCTACTTGAAAAAAATAAAAAAGTAGATTTACCGATAGTGCACGAGAAGAGAAATAAAAAAAAAACCGAACAATAGGATACTAAGCAGGAAACAATAAAAGGCTTGGCTCCTCTTCAAATATATATATATTACAACAGACTGTAGCGTAGAAAAAGAGAGGAAACGGGAGACAACGCAGAAAACAACTTTGGGATATTATCCAGTGTTGTGAAAATTGCGTGAGACAATGTGTATGTTGTTTACTGTGTCGCGTTGACAAACTGCAAACTACGATTTTTTTTTCACATTATAACTGTATCCTACTGCTATTATTCATTAATTTTTTTCATCTCTCTTGAATTATATTTAAACATAACCGAACATCAAGATGATTCGAATATTCGCTGATACGTTCAAGAATCTCATAAGTGAGTCCATTGATCTCTTTCTTTATTCTCACTCCAAATACATTTATATATTTTGTATACAGAATTTAATAGATTTTTTTTGAATCCACAGTGACTTTTTTGCCATGAAACGTGCAATTCATCGACCACTCACATTCGTAAACTTCTATTCTCTCTTTTATTCTCTCATACTTCTTCGCTCGCCCAGTCTATTTTTTTTTTTTTTTTTTCTCACCGACTGGATTATATTTAGCACAACCACGCAAAGTCTCAAAGCATGACCGTAACCAACAACGCATCGTCGTCTAATGGAATATATGAATAAATATTATCATAATTCTATAAACTTTTGAAATAGCTATTATTTTTTTATTTTTCATTGAATGAATAATAATTTTTTTTTAATCCCAATGATAATTAGTTAAATATCATCTTCATCCAATTAAGCATATAAAAAAAATTGTCTCGGTATGAAATGATTAATTGTACATTTTATATTTTTATATATAGTCCAATTTTTCAACTTGAAAATAATATGAAAACAGCAATAACGATAGTGAGACTCATCGTGCAATATTATAAAAAAATATATGACACAAAATCGTCTTGTTCGTCCGCATAATGACTTTGTCCATATGAATGAAAAAAAAAAAAAAAAAAAAAGAAAAGAAATAAGATTAAGTAAAGTACCCTCCTGAGTCATTAATTAACTGAATGTAACGGTATCTATTCCCCTTCTATATAAATATATTATATGCCGTCCGAAACGCATCCGCCACGTACTATAGCTAGTGTGTTCGCCTTCCACAACATGTTCACACTTTCAGACTCATTCGGTTGATATTCAGTATGTTGCCACACTGCTAGTCAGAAGCGTTTTATTCGCATTGTTATATATATACGCACGTACATTTGCTTATATTCTCTTATCGTCTACATGACTTGAGCGCCTGTGTCTTCATTTTCCATGAAACAATAGCCATAGATTGATCCGACCGGAAGTTTGTGAGATAAGTGATGTATGTGAATATCTTCTCATATAAATATTAATTTTTTCATCGTGTTTCGAGAACGATTCAAAACGTGGCATCATGAATGGTTCATGCAATGTTATATATGAATGTGCGCGCGCGCAAGGACTACTAAATGTCGCTGATAACCCGAGTTTTATAAACACACATATAATAATATCACGTGTTCAAGTGTGTGGGCCGCACACAATTATGAAAGAAAAAAAAAAAAAAAAGTATAGAGGAACAGAAAAAAAAGTAATTACGATAAAAGATAAAACGAAGACAATCGGAGTCATATCACTAAAAATTTGTCGAAATTTCGTAATTTAATATATTATACCAGTTCAATATTATTTTATTTCCATTTGAATATTTCTGAATACATTGATACATGTAAATGTCACTAATTACCATTTCAACCAAATATTTTTTACTGCATAGTTACTATTATTTACTACAATATTGCTACATAGGAATTTACACTAGAATAAATAATATATATTGTCCTATTTCAATCGAATTAAATGAAGCTTTCCAAAGTTTATCTCACTTAATCAATCGTAATACCGTTGTGTAATTAACTTATAATTATTGCCATTTCACCCTCAATCACACAATTTAATCTCAACATACATACATATATATATATATATATATCTGTGGATCAATTTATGTTATGAGGACTAAAATTTAATTGAAATAGTCTCTCATACAACTTTCGTTATCGCTCGTCTTACGGCTATAATTAGTCGCCTTGACAAAGCCAGTAATTACTAGAAACAGAAATAAAATCAGAGTAGCTAATGACATAAATTCCACTATGACTTCCTGTTATCAATCAATGTTTCGAATTAATTATTTAATTCGAACTAAAAATATTGCTGCATTCAATTTAATTCAATGCATTTTTATTTTCAGTGTCTTCAGCTGCGATATTGAAGAGTAACACGGACAACAATCGTTTGTCGAATCTATCGGAGGACATTGGACACACACCGGGGGTGATAATTGGCCGAAACGAGAACGCAGACGCGGTAGGTTCCGGCCTGGATATGGATTCCGCGCAGCCAGCCATGATCAAGCAATCAGACTACGTCATAGGTCAGTCCGTTCTCTCAATATTTAATACTTTTATATCACGTGCTGAAGTATCGGGAATAAAATGAGACAAAAACATGATGGCTCAAGTTTATTTCAGATAAAAAATCCCGAATTAAACGCACCCTCTCACATACATGTTCTCATTCAAAAAATATTTTTTATTCATGTTGCTTTTCGTTAAGATTAAAAGCAAAAAATGAATAAATAGTAATGTTCAAGTGTAATGTTGTGCCATGTGCACGTGTGTTATTCCCGTATCGATGATGACTCATCGGTCGAGTGAGAAATAAAAAATAAAATTGTGATATAAAAAAAAATAAATAACTGAGTTCGTTGATGTAAAAAGAACAAAAATATATTTTCAAATCCTTTATTTACTGCCAAGGGAAACAGTCTGTTTTTTTTTTTTGGTTTTCTGTCGAGTAATTTATTTAATTGTCCCTTTTTTTTCTGCCTACAGATATTATCCTGCCATCAGTACTCATTGCCATATTATTCCTTGGCAATGCTGTCATTGTGTACATTATCTTTCAATATAGAAAACGGTTGGTATTTAACAGACCAGCAATTTTTGTTATACGTATGAAAAGACAGAAAACATTTAATCATTAAATTTTATTTTGTTATTGTTCTAGAAAAGTGCCAATACCAAATAATACACAAGAAATGAATGTGATATCGTCATCGAGTGTTCCACACGTTTGACTGTGGTTTTAAAATAGAGATAAGAAGACCAACATCCAGATTATGTATTGCTCCAAGTCTAATTTATGCTGTGGCAATCGAAAACAAAAATTTATATGGCCTGATAAAACAATGAGATAATTTTGTCATTAATCGAAGAGTTCCTCGGTGCAATGTACCTTCAATTAAATACCCATGGAAATTATATTAAAAAAATACACATAAATATATAATGCAATCAGCTAATATTGCATGAAATATACTCAATCAATAACAATTTCATTTTAATTAATTATTGTACAGATAAAAGATACCCTATGGTGTATCGATCGCCGTTCATGTATAATTTTCTCTGTCGCATACATTATCACACTGTTTTTCATATCTTTTTTCATTTTTTAATTGTCATTGTTGACACGTGAATATATAATTAAAACATTCCGTGTATTATGATATATTTTGTTTATTATCTTCATCTATTTTTGCTTATCTCGAAGATTCCATAATAAAATTTCATCACCAATTAAATAAATAGAAGCAGATTAACTGAAAATTCATTAATCAGTGTTCTCGCCACATATTTTATAAAATGTTATTAACATATACGATTTTTATTAATTGCATATACATGACCTGTACCATGGGAGAGTAACATATATATATATATATATATAAATGTATGTAATATTGTAATATTCGTCCAACAAAATAAAAAAAAAGCTCTCCTGATTGCGATCATGGTGGGAAATATTTTTTTGCTAAGCAAAATTCAATTATTTAATACTCTTCACGTTTATATCAATACAAAAAAAAAAATGCCTTATAAATTAACGTAACTATATCATGGGAAAATAGTACGTAATGATTTAAACATGGGGTTAAAAACATACCAAAGTCCTCTCTAACACGGCGAACACATTGACATTATATAACAATCACTATTCATAAATTCGTTTCTTTAAAAAGAACCGCGTCTAATTCCAGTATGAATTCACTACACAAGATGGCAACTTGAGTCGTTGCTATTATCGATAAAATGTATAATATAAACGCGAGATGGCAGTAGAATAACATTACAAATTGGCGCGAAAATCTATTTTACACCCACGTGCGGATGCGTGCGCAAGCGTGTTCCACTTTAATTTTTTGCAACACAATGCAGAGTGGATGGTGAACAAACCGAAAGAAACAATTATTGAGAAAAAAAAGCCACTCATCCATAATGAGGTGAACGAGAAGGCTTTAGCAGCGACTTTACTCGTTGAAGCACATTAAAATTGTTCACACCGAGTTAGAAATTCATCATGGATGATTGCACATGACTCCAGTCATGCATTAATTTATCTACGCAAATATAGGTATACACATTATTCATGTATTTATATATCCGAGTTGTATATACACATGCCAGTATTTGTCCCATACAAATTTCATATTTATTACCATTTTTAGTACGCCATCAATGTGGAAAAGGGGTGAAACGTATTGTCATATCGAAGAGAATAAAAAAAAAAAAAGAAAACATTGATATACATGAGAAAAACCAATATTTATGGTCATATGATAATGAAATAAATATTCATGATTCATACATAAATTATAAATAACATAAAGTACAAGATACAGTATTCAATATGCATGAGAAAAGAAAAAAAAATCGGTAGGAATTGTACAATGTATTGAAATGATTGTGTCCAACTCTATCAATATGAATTTGTGTTGATGGAGGGTTAAAGTTAATTGTACAATTTAACCTTAATTATCAAACCCACATTCAACGCCTCCACTCTTCCTCCCTCTTTATATACATGTTCATGTATAAATATATATATATATATATATATATATATACATGTACATGTAAAGATACATAACACATAGATATATATTAAACTGTTAATTCATCATACATAACGTGAAGTTGTGCTCTAGTCGGACAGTCCTCGACACCACTTATCTCCATTTAATACTACCGAGAGACAAACACACAATCCAACAAGTCACCAGGGACGTATCAAGTTTTTTTGTATACAAGTATACATACATAAGTATATCCGCACACGTCTTCTCTATCCATAAACATATATACATAAATTATTCTTCATCTACAATTAAAAGTAATACTTTAATAGCATTAACAAAATTTAACATCACATTGACTTTTTATTATTCCATAATACACATATTGTCGCAATGATTTATATTTCTTTATACACACACACTCATATATATATATATATATATATATATATATATATATATGAAGCTCAATATATTGTTGCATATAATTTCTTGTGTCGTGTTATTTTTATTTTCTCTTTAAAAACTATCGCACGATTATATTCACTACATTATTCATGGCAATTGCACATTAATAACGAATATATTCCGATAAAATACTGAAAATAGTTAAAATTAAAATCATCAGACTTGTATTATTTGGTACGACAATAATTGCATTGCCTTTTGCGCACATTGATCGTGTATTTGATATATAATTTAAGCGGCGTTTTAATAAATTATGAACACCAACAATGCTGCTTCTATCCAAAACATGTTGACGACCCATTAAAATTGAATACAGTTGATAATCAGGACTTCCCGAACAGAATGTCAATACCATATGTTGTGCCACAGCTTTCATTACGTGAACAGAACCGCCAAATTGTGCATAAGATTTTTCAATGAGAGTGCCTGCAAAATTTATTCTACATTTTCAATTTATTCACTTGAATCCAATGATTCATATGGGTCAATGACAATTTTTCCAATTAACCTTAACACATCTAACATTTTGTTTATTTTAGTGACGTGACATCAGAACAATTTTTTCTGAAATCAACTTCACTATTTTTTTTTTTTTTTTTTTTTTTACACTGTACAATTGAATTATCCATTACCATTTTGTAGACCCATAGCAATCCAAAGGCCGGGCGTACCGAAATTGGGTACTCGAAATCTATACTCAAGGCTACCACGCTCTTCAGTCCAAAGAAGTTTCAGAAGACCATTGACACGTTCAAGTTTAATAATCGGGCACATATCGACCACCATCCTCGAGCCAATTTCACCTTCAGGTACTGGTGCGTGTTCCATTATTTCCACAACATACCACTTACCCATTATCTATATAAATAACGAAATCAAATCAATTTTTCCATTTATTTCATCATGTTCTATAGCTATATTGGTGAAAATGTATATATATATATATGCAATAATGCACGGTGATAAACGGATATTCACGTTGTTGGATGAATGTCCATTAATTTATTACAATTGATAGTCAGCTAAATTGGATTTTCATAGTGAAAAAAAATCATGTTAATAACAACAGTAAATAACAGAAAGATATGAGGAAAAAAAAAGTTAAAACTTTTTAAATTTCAACAAATACTTCGTCGAGAATATAAAAGAATTAATTAATACATTTTAGATATTGCCAATTGGGAATTCGTTTGCAATATTGACTTTTATTTTTATTTTCATTGTTCTTCAACCAGCTGTGAAACCATTTGATATATAAATATATGGATATGTAAATGTCAGTTGAATTGATCAGTGGAAAATCTCTACCAACTGGTGTTTGCATTATTATATCGCAGATCCATATACAGTACGAAATGTTATTTTGCGGATGATGGTGTAGGGTGAAAACGAAATTGTACGTGGTAACGCAACTCTCTACTGTGTAATTTCTATACTCATATTCAGCACACAAATGAGCGTTTAAACTATTGGGTCAGAGGGAATAATATCTACTATATATCTATGGACAATTCCATAAAATCTTCTCACGCTCTGTAATTTTACTCTGGGAAAAATTGTCGGCACACGCACAACCATATAATTTTCAAAAGACTATGATTTACGTGAATAACGTTGATTAAAAAATAAACAAATGAAACGTATATTCGAGCAAAAACAAAAGGCAAACCTAAATGCATACACACACACACAAAAAAATATTAATGAACTTGAACCAAAGTGGAATACGAAAAAAAAAGAATGATTAAAGAAATAAATAGATATATATATATATATATATATAATGGATAATAAAAGCTTTCATTACATGGAGCTTCATCTAATTTATTTCACAGTTTGCATCTGTTCATGCTCAACTTATATTTGCTATTTTAGTATGCACACATACACACTCATACGCACATGCCTATATATAAGCACTGACGTTATTATATTTCGCATTTAGCCCAACTTCGAAGGTTGTTCTCGAGTGAGTTGTTGCGTTAAAGTTTGAGGTGGGCGCGAGAGTTACTTGCATACAAGAGAAAGGTCGTGGTAAAATCCGTCACAGGAGTTTCTTTCGTAAAAACTTTTATATATATATATATATATATATACATTCAACAATTATGTTACGTAACAAAAGCTGTCGTTATAATTTGTCTTGGCATGTGGTAAACAAACGTAAAATAAACGTACACGTAATTTCACAATGTCTTAATTTACAAATGGGCTAAAGGCACAAGTAAAGAATGAAACATGACGTATATCCGTAAACTATCCGCATAGAATAATATTTATTAGGCATCACGCTGTTGACATACGTCACGTGCTTTCATATTGAAAGCATTTGCATGCAAAATGTTATGCGCCTGCCCGATAACTCCTGACCCAACAAATCCCGCCTACCCTTTGCGAATAATCTGGCAAAATTTTATCGAGACTATCACGCGAGAAATTTACTACGTTCACTGCTGCTGCATGCTGACTATGCAACGATACACTCCAACTTTATTGTTCATATATGCACTACTTTTCTTTAATCCATGATAAAAAAAAAAAAAATTAAGACATATTTCAAAAATACATTTTAACCATCATTTTTTTCTTTTTATTTTTCATTCAATAGATTTTTCTATGGTAATTTCGATAATAAATTGGGGACTTGGTGTGATTTTTAGTGACATCACATTCAAAATTGTTTAAATAAAAATGAAATTTTAAGCAATAATATGTTCAGTGACCTACATTTGATAAACGTGAGCTTGTCGTCTACCTACTTTTCTCATTGCATTCCTTTTCCGCTCTCCATCTTCTTCCCCACTCATCCTTCCATATAACCCATCCACCCACACCACCATCGTCGTCTCTCTGCGTGCCTTTTCAACCCTACAGCAATGCAATCGCTTCCATTTATACAAACCACGAACGCGCATTCGAAACATCGCTTAGCTTTTATTTCCTTTCTATTTGGTTGCCTATTCGTACGCTTGTACCATCTCTCTCTCTCTCTCACTCCCACCATCATATATACACACACATATGCTCTATTCCTCGCTCTCGCTATTTCCGTTGGTGTGCCCATGTGACGAAAAAACCAAGTGACTTGTCAGGAAAAATAAATCGTCAGCGTTATTTATTTTTTTTTTTATATCGTACTTGTTTATTTTTTCGTTCTCTTATTTTATTTGTGTCAAATTCGATGGTGCAGGTGACAGAAGGGGTAAATATTCTACTGAAATTTTTATAAGTATCCACACGTGCACGCAATGCCCAAGAATTTTTATTTTTATTTATGCGTTTTTATTTTATTTCAGAGTTTTCGCACGAACTGATACTGAGCTTTTGCATTAAATTGTACAATGCAAAACTACAGCACTTTGAGGAATACTATTGCAGCTTTTGTCCAATAGCCACTATATATTCTTGTACCTACATACATACATAAATATATGTATCTACAATAGAGATGGTGAGTGCATTTCGTTCGCCACTTGAAAATCAATGGTTTAATATGTTTATCGTGTTATGGAGGGCTGTGGCCATTAGCCAGAAAATGAATGAAATTTAATAAGCGACTGGACATCAACCCGGAAATTTTCATTGCTATCGATTCATGCATATATATATATATATATATACATATTTATATTTATAATAGAAAGAAATTCATTATATATATATATATATATATATATAGTTATCTTTCAGTTCACGAGAATATGAAATGTAGAAATATCATTATAAACTTATGAATGGAAGAGATATTATTATTATTCTTTCTCTTCTTTTCACTTTTTATTATCAAGTAGGAAAAAATTTAATTACGCAGTGAAATATTGATCAAGTCGCAGTCTATATACATATATATATATACTTGCATTTCCCATCAGTTCTTTTTACATCGCATCTAACCCCCTGACGTAATCACAATCTCTTCGGCCTTCACCTCAATATTTCCCGCGCGTTTAATTCGCGATCTCGGAGTTATCCGATAAATTTTCGTCGCCAATGTCTTTTATTCGGAATTGTTCTCTCTCTTTTTTTTTTTTTTTT
>CAJUYH010000185.1:68629-81893 GCA_910591685.1 Galerucella tenella | reverse complement strand
TGGTATTTCTAGAGTGTACACTGTCAATGGTCTTGATTTTTTCTCTGAAATAGGTTGAGATGTATTTGCGTTCATTTATAAGCTCATGAAAAAAGATACCAAGATGTAATAGCCTTCGATTTGCGCCATATTTAGCCATTGAATTTCATAAGATATTTTATCATATTTTCTAATATTAAATATTAAACGGCAACACATATTTTGGATTTTTTGAATTCGAAATTTGTCACACTGTCTAAGGCATGGGCCATAAACCATGTCTGCATAATTGAAGTGAGACAAAACAAGGGTTTCACATAGCTTCTTTTTCAAGTCGACAATCAAAATGTTACGACTATTATATAATTGTTTTAATGAAATATATGCTTTTTGGATAAGGTTTTTAATATGGCTCTCAAAATTGAGATTACTATCTATTACTACCCCTAAATTACGTGCTTCTCCGCAAAATTCAAGCTTTTCACCTGATATTTTTATATAACAACTGAAAATATATTTTTACTTTTTTTCCGACCAAAAAACATAAGTTTAGACTTCGATGAATTAAGTTTTAAAGAATGTTCCTTTGAAATGTCTGTCATTATTTGAAGATCCCTGTTTAAGCTTTCTATTGTGAGGTTATGATTATTAATATTAAAATGACAATAAAGCTGAGTGTCGTCCGCGAACGCTTGAACCTTACAACACTGAGGAGATCTCAAAACGTCAGCAGTATATACGATAAATAGAAGTGGACCCAATATTGAGCCCTGGGGCACTCCTGAAAACACTCTACACTCTTCTGAATACTCTTCACCCACTTCAACTTTGCATACACCAATCTATGATCAGAAAACTCATCCGCGGATTGTGTGCCACAAGTTAGAACAATTTCCCTATCTGAGACAAACATTGGATCTATTAATTTGCTACCGTGAGCCGTAACATGTGTGGGCTCATTCAAAATCTGAAATAAGTTATATGATTCAAAACAATGCAACACTGGGTTATCTAGATTAAAGAAATCTACGTTCAAGTCACCCAGACATATTACGGTGTCATATTGTACAGCTAATACCGACAAAATATTATCAAAATCTTGAATATGCAAATGTGTATGTATATGGGGTGGCCTATAAAAATTTGCAAAAGCTATCGTTTTAGTTCCAATTTGAAGCTTAAAACATATATTCTCTAAAGAATTCGATATAGGAAAGTCAAATTTTATAATTTCAACCTGCAATTGATTTTTGAAATAAGCACCTACACCACCCCCTCTACCAAACTCCCTATTACAATTAAAAAAATCTGTATCCTGGTATTCCAAATATCTGTGCATCCTGGTTATTATTTATCCAAGTTTCGGTTACAAAGATTGCATCAAAATTATTTCTATCAATCACTAAAGTTTTAAAATTATTAAATCCGGTGTTAATTGATCGGAGGTTTATTTGTGCAATCTGCATTTTTTTATGCAACAAAATAACTCAAAAAGAACAATATGCCCAACACCAATCCATCACAAATCTTAATTTGTAGATATAAATACTATTACGCATTAATAATTTATTTTAAAAATTAAAAAAAGAAGTAGCAATAAATTAAAATCTACAAATACAAATTATTGTAATTTGATATGTAAAGTTTAGTACAATTTTTTTCTGCCAGCACTACCCAAAGCGTAAAAATAAGAGCAAGCAGGTATATATACAGGTATCCTAAACTAAGAATTATTCTATAGATTTAACAACCTTCCAAAAACAAATGAAACGTCCACTCCAATAGCTTAGCTGCGTACGCCTTATTATCAATTGTAATAGACATCTTATATAATCATGATATGAAAAGTTTGCAAACAACAAAATATTCACTATAAAAAAAACAACAACCAAAAATATCTATATTGATATTTAATAGATACAGAAAAAAAATATACAGCTAAGTGCTTGACTGTTCCCGAAAAAACAAGAAAAAAAAAGTTTAGAAATTTTATTATGTGTATCTGTTACGGTTAATATAAGAAAATAGTTCATTCGCGAATTAACCGGCTAAAACGCGAATTATCCAATACAGCCGGTTATTACGGAAGAAATAACAATAATTGAAAAATATTCGCAAATTATTCGGCTAAAACGCGATTTAGACAATATGATCGGTTATATCCGATAACACTTGGCTCTTTCGCGAATTAGCCGGGTAATAAGTTCAGTAAGCAATTATTAATGTCGCATTCATTCATTCATAGACGTGCGTATAGGTACTGAGCTGTGATTTTCATTACATAAGTAATACAGAATAATAAAATATGTTCTCCAAAATTATAATAATAAAAAAGAAATAGTTATATTCTCTATAAAAAAAACAAAAGGCTAATAGGTTAAAGTTTAATACTTATGGATCAAAACTTATAGGTACTTACTTTTACTACATATCACTTATTGGAACACGATAGGCTTGAATGGCACTTAGAATTACATAACAGATTTTTCGACTTACATCTACATTTTTTGGTGAAACATTTGCTTTTACAGTTACATCTTTGAAATCCCTGTCCTCCGGAAATTGACTGGTTTTTGGCGTTCTATGCGGTTTCTATTGGGTAATTCGCGTTTTAACCTGTTTGCGCCGGATAATATGCGAAACAAGAGCGGAACTATGACATATCCGGGTTTTATCCTTGACATTCGGTTAATTCGCGTTTTAGCCGGTTAATTCGCGAATTAACTATTTTCTCGTATTAACCGTAACATATCCATTTTTACCTTCAAATTAGAAACAAATTACAAGAAGTTCACATTACATCATAAAAAATCCAAAAAAGAAAACAAGAATTAGCTAATTTACCCAAAGCTTATTAGGTAGGTAGGTACTACAATTATGTACAAAAACAGCATTAATAAAAAAATTAAACAATGGATTTATTTATATTACAAATGATGAAATGATTAATACTGATTTTATTGAACAGTGCACTATGAATGCAATGTAGATCATTAATCAGCCCAATAAAACACACCACCTGCCAATTATTAACAATATAGGCCATAAGAATAAGAAAATTAAGTACCTCAAATTCGACAGCTTCCCATTTAAATCTGTTCTAGATCCATCATTGTTTTCAAGTATTTTATGGTATTTCCCTTTTTAACACAAATAACACCATTGTAGCACCACACGGATTTATACGAAAATTTTTGTATCGCGGCCGATAGAAGTTCACGTCGAGACTGCGTTAAATCCTCCTTGATTTGAATGTTAGTTGTTTTTAGGTTTTTTTTGTTTTTTAGTACCCCATTCTCCCCAGCTTCAAATATCTCTCAATTCTCTTTCTAAATTCTTTGTAAGTTTTTCGCAGCATTTCTGGGGTAATTTCGTTAACGGCATCAATGGTAGCTCATTTCAAGTCTTCAATATCATGGTTTAAATTGTTCACGTAAACTTTTTTTTTAAGTAGCCCTATAAAAAAATCTAAAAAAGTTCGATCGGGGCGGGAAAAATATTGGTCCATAACGTCCTATCCATCGCCCAGGAAAATATTCATCCGTCCAACTAGCAAAGTCGAATGTGACGAACATCCATCAGGTTGAAAGTACATTTTCCGTCTTTGCTCCAAGGGAATATTTTCCAATTCAGGTATTAAGAAGTTATCCAGCAAATACAAATTAACCTCCGGATTTAACGTATCTTCCAGTAAATACGATCCTATTATTCGATCCGGTAAAACCGCACACCAAACAATTTTGTTTTGCTTAAATATTTTCTGTAAGTGACTCTTGGAAAAACCAATCTCTACTGCTCTTCTTCGTAGACTCAATCATCCTCCTCAACGTACGCCTCTTTCAATTTCTTTTTGTCTTGAACAGAACCTGTCTCATCAAACTTAATTTCTTATTAATTTTGTCAATCCATACCGCCTAATGGGTTCATCTGGATATTTTTTGTGAAATTTTTCAATTGCATACTGGTACGAAACTTCCCCAATACCATAACACTTAATAAAGATATACTCTTTGTTGAATACTTAACATTTTTGTCAAATATTTATTAAAGAATGACAATTTCAAAATTATTTCTTAACCAGGAGAGAAGGTGCTGTCATTAGACGATTGCGGATCAACCATACCAGATACACACATGATTACTTGATGTCTTCTGAAAACCTTCCCGTCTACCGTCACTGCAATAGTGCTTTAACCGTTAAACATATTCTCACAGACTGCCAGGAATACACCATTACATATAAGCGCCTAGATCTAAGACCAAACCTGAGAGAGCTTTTAAACTGCACCGCTGAAATCCCAAAGACATTGAAATTCTTCAAAACAATTAACCTCTACCACAAAATATAAACTAGATTGATATTTTACCAAGTATTTTACATATTTTATGTTTTAAGATAGTGTATGTATTTATATATGTCTTTTTGTTTTTTGTATAGTGCCAATGGCCATAGTTGTCGAGACACTAATGCCCAATTTCACCAACCGTTTCCTAAAGTTAGGTAATACCTAAATCAGATTTTGGAATTGCTAAGTGAAATTTTCGTTTTACCACGCTTTAAGAATTACTTGAGAGTGACAATATTGGGTATTTTCTATCATGTTTAGGCGTTTCTTAGCGCATGGTGAAACGTAAATTTAATTTTGTCATTCCAAAATCTGATTTAGGTATTACCTAACTTTAGGAAACGGTTGGTGAAAAAGGGCAGTAAATTCTAATAAAAAAACATAATAGAAAAAAATTATTTATAAAAGTTACTTGGTACATCGTAAACGTAACTCACTAGATTGATACATTATTTCTGAACTTGGCTATAAAATTGGCTATAAAATGAGAGGGGTTTTGAAAAACTTAAATTTTATTTCATTTTATGGCGTTTCAGAACAAACAAAACTTTTGATCAATGATAAAATTTTTCACTAAAACTATATTCAAACATTTTTCACCTATAGGATACCCCGTGGACACGCTGTATGTCTGTTTCTTTTTTAGACAACGGATGGACGAAAACAAATAATTTTTTTTCCGACAATGCACTGCAGGCCACGAATGTTATTCCATATTTGATACCGTCAAGTTAATTACATTGTTACCGAAGCTAATTTGAACGTAGCATAAGGCATACATACGTCCATCCACATAATTATTGGCCAAAAAATATCGTTATAGAAGAAATATAACTTAGATCAATGACATTTTTCACGTGGAGTGATACATAGCGCAAGGTGGTGCTGATTCTCGATTGATTTGCTAGGAATAAAAATAGTTTTACACAAACATTATTCGCACTATTTGTCGCACTTTTTTTGAAAACATTATCACAATATTAATTTTGGTCTTGCCTCTCACCAATTTTATCAAATATTTACATGAAACATTTCGAAGCCCAAATAGTAAATAATCAAAAGCTATACCCAATTGTCTGTTGGAGATATGTAGACGACAATTTCGCAATATGGCTAAGGACACAAGGGTATTGTGGGCAATAAAAAGACAGACAAACTGCACTCACTGGTTCTGAACCAGAAATCTCAAAAACTGCACATGGTTGTACATTTGAACTGAACTTCAGAGACGTGCTAGAGGCACGTGTCAAAGTAAAGCAAAGTAAACTGTTGATCAAAAGTCGCTGACCAACAAAATATTGAACCTCAGCAAGGGCCAGATGAGGAAAGTGACGAAATTACTCACCGGTCACTGTACCCTAAGGAAGCATTAGGTTCGTGCCAACCACCAGTAATTTACAGTAATATTACTAATACCTAATACACATGCGCAGTTGAAAAAAACCGTTCCAACCACCTGAAATTACTGGTTCGGAACTCTCGATTACTATCAGTTCTCTGTTCCAACCCGTTTCTGAACCAGTAAAATTACCGTTCAAACGATTCTTGCTTGATAGCGAGTATCGACAGTTCTGAAATTAAGAAACATGCGCAATGGCAACATTTTTATCTTAAAATGTCAAATTTGTCTTTTATGGAATATGTAAATAGGATTTGGAAGTGAGTTTTTATTTTTTCAACTGTTTTGAAAATAGTGTGCACCGTTCCTTACTGCCTGTTTCTTTGTGTAGTAGTTGATAAAATAAAAGAGGGAAGAATGGAGTCCGAAACCACTTTATATTCCACAAAATTGCTTCTACTTATGATATAATTGAAAAATGGTCGAAATAGAACATACATATAATTTTGCCATTTACCTACATAATTATCAAGGTTACAAATACTTCTATTATTGTGATATTTTGATATAGGTGATATTATTAGTATTAAGTTTCACTAATTTGATATTTTCAGGTTAAAAGTGTCCATTTTTGTTTTTATAAGTTCGTTGTATTTATTTTCATGTATTTTCAAGCCTGAAGGCTTTATAATTACAAATAAAATGTCTTGTTTTTATACTTTCATTCTCTGATTAATGTTAATACAATAATAGTATTATATATTCTTCAACGAGTGCAGAATGATGGCTATTATTTACGCGGATGAAGTTTCCAAAACAAGGGAGCGCAGCGAGTGGGTTTTGGAATCATCCAAGTGAATAATAGCCATTCTACACAAGTAAAAGACTATACTTTCTCCACGACTAAAAAGAAAAAACTTCCAGTGAGGATCGAACCTCGATCGTCCGCGCCATAGTCAACCACCACTAGGCTATATAGTATAATTCATAAAAGAGTAAATATATATATATACGTAACTCATATTTTTAATCGGAACCCTTACATTTATAAATGAAATTAATTCCGGGAGGCGTACATATTCACTATCGCTACATACTATTGTTCATTTTTTTCTCTTATAATACGTAAAATTATGATTTTATAATTATTTTGACGTTTCAAACGACGCGCTGTCAGAAGCGATTTGCGTTCTTAGGTATTTGACGTTTTAAAGAGACGATTTGTTTATTCATTTTAATTCATTTTAGCGTGAATTCTGATAATAATAGAATGTGATTGGCTAACGAGAGTGAATTCTTTTTATTATTCACTGGTGTGAAGAATTTATATCATTATGCAGCTAAATATGTAAAAATAATTTGTGCGTTATTTTATTTAGTCGTGGAGAAAATATATTCTCAATGATATTAAAATCAATTGTTCATGGCAAAGTATTTACAGCAGCATCCCTAATAAGTAATAACTACTAAACTAGTTCAAAATACGTTCCAACCGTTTGGTAAGAGATTACCAGTAATTTTACTGATTTCTCTCACGCATGCGTATTAAATGGTTCAATTACTGCTTACGTACGATAACAGAATTGCTGGTTGGAACGAACTCGAATGAAGCATTGTATCATTTGAGATATAGACTCCTAGGAATAGAGCATCCAAGGGAGAATTTCTCCAAGAAGGACCTAGAGAAAAGACTGTTGAGCCTGGTCTCTTCACATAAATGGTACAACATATATTTGTTCTTACGTACTCACCTGATAAGTATAATGCAGATGAATCATGCGTAGTAATATCACTAGCTCTAATTTGGTAATTTTGTCCATATAACACAAATGGGGATTCAATCGCTAGAATAGTCGCTTTTAAAACATTACGGAACATCTTTTTATTCTTTTGAATAAGTAATTGGCACCGATCTCTCTTGTAAGCAGTTATGCGCCTTTTTTCTTCTCGTAAGGCCATTTCCTCATCCCACAAGCCTAGAAATATGATTATTATATAAGCTATCATTGAGTGAGCATGTGAATTAAACAATAATATCCTAATTGGGTCAAGCCACAACAAGACAAGGACGAATGGAGGTTTGTCCACAACAAAACAATGGGGAACCTTAGTAGACTATGTCCTAACGACATATCCTATTTGGTTAAGTATGCTGGGGTACTATGGGCGAGTTGTACCAAACACCTAAACTCGGTTTAATGATAACTGATGTTTAGACTGTTGCTTATTGATGTATTTATTATCAACAATTACATCAGTCTAAACCTCAGTCATCATTAAACCGAGTTTAGGTGTTTGGTACAACTCGCCCTATCGGAAATAATAAATCCAGCTAAATATAGTGGTTAATGGCCGCATACAAGACAAAAAATACATTTCCAGTCCGAAAGATAACATAAGCTAAATATGGGACTTCTTCTGCTTCTAGAAGCATCTCTCCACTACGACCTTTGCAGATCTTTTGTGTATGCCCTTCTGTTATTCTAGAGTTGCTTGCATATCCTCCATATATTGGGGGGTTGTGTTTTTTCCTCCCCTATCTTCGAAATCCTCAGCATAGTCAGGCTGCCAATCCGATTTTATTCATGTCTTTGTTAACTCTTCAATGTCCTGTCAGTAGCCCAACCAGAATCCTGATTGTTCTCCTATTCTAGCTCAATAGGTACTCCGTTATTTTTTGCGAGTTAGAGGGTTCTTCGATGATTTTTTTGGAGTGTTTCATCCTTGGCGCCTGATTCCACCAATCTCGAGACTGCTTTTTTTATCAAGTACTGATATTTGTATTTTACAGTTCTTTCGCTACGCCACAAAAAGGTCCTGGGCTAATGGTAGCACATCGTGCCTTTTCTCGTGCTAGTGAGTCTGCCTATACATTGGACTTGTGATCAGAGTGGCCTGGTACCCAGGCTAGGGGAATCTATTATGACTGCCCAGCTCTTGTAGTGTCTACAAACAGTCCCAATCTAGTTTGGAATTTATCTGTATGAAACTGATTGCTTTAATAGCCGCTTGACTGACTGAGTTTCAATGAATTATCGACATTTCTTTACTTCCCATTTCGTCACAATTCCTTCAATGTCTGACAATTTAAAAGCAAAGATTATTATATATTTCAATCTACAGACAATATACTACAAAATCGAAAAAATACCCTATCCTTTAACGTTGAGTCTGTCCTGTTCACACCTGGAATTTGAAACAACAAAAGGTATAAACTCTTATTTGTTTCTCATTCTTCTTATCACCAGTAGAGGAGTAGCTTTGGCTTAGAACCTTGCTTTTGTGGAAGAGGTCTGTTTCCCAGAGCATAGCTCAGTATATGTTAGTCTTCAACAGAAAAGACATCGAGCTTACAGATTTTAGAGATTTGGTAAATTCCTGTACCTCGAATGCTAGTCATCTAGAATATCATCAATTAAATATATCACACATACAAATAGTACTCTAGAATTGACCAATACCAGATTCTGCTACTAACAAGCTGCAGATCTGTATCTGTAATGTTGGGAGGGTGAGTGTAGGCTCACAGCACTTAGGCCGCATGTGACCCATTCTCCCGAGGAGTTGTCCTCCTAGGTAATCGTGGACAGGTCACTAGAGGACATCTCCTTTATATCGGCAGGTGAATGCCTGGGAAGGAACTGTATTTTGGTAGAAATTGTGCCGACGTACCGATGTGTACAGGTATGGTGTACATAATTCTATTTTGGTACACATTTTCTTTACTTTCGTCGTACCCCACAGCAGGTTTCTTTTTGCAGCAGCAGTGCATATTAGATATGTGCAAATATTCAACTAAAAATCAAAACCAAAACAATGACACTTCAAAAATTTACTATTAAAAATTGACATCTATTTATTGTTATATCTGACAGCTAATTTTGTGATATAAAAGCAGACAGTAGGTCACGTCATGTAGGTTTCGTTTGGTTTCTGTGAGTGGTCTTTCCAGAACCGTGCACTGCGACAATACTATCTATTGTGTCATTCAGTACAATATTTTCAAAAAAGTTGATAATCTGTGAAGGGGTAAATCTATCTTCATCCTCAGTGCATACGAACGCAACTACTATTATCTGTAGTTTGATTAGTTAGACGCTGATTCAACTTCTTCCAGACAGAGACAGTATTTTCCACCATCTCTATTCTGATCAGGTGATAGGCTATACTGCAGCGTATAGTAAGTATTCTTTTCATAAAGAATCCCACTCTCCAGTAGGCCCCCTTTGCTTTGTGGTCGTTCTGGTCCACGATAGTTCTCTTTGCAAGATATAAAGCAATTCCTAATCGAGGCTTAAGACCTATGAACTTACACTGACCGTTCCTCGGAAGCTGGTCCACTACTTCGTTATCCAGGGAAACCTTATTGTTTGCACCTAGTTGGTTTGGGAGTAAGCTAGTATTCCCAACCAGTTTTGAATTGCACAGTGCTATTATTGCAGCTTGGTGCCTGATGAACTATTCTCCAGCATTTACCCTACGTAAAGATCAATGGCGAAAGCTTCAAGACTCTCGATAAGTTCAGTTAGTGTTGGGCTGAAACAGGCGGTGGATTCAAATTGTATGTGTCTATTATGGATCTGTCTGTAAATGAGGTTTTGTCAGCCACAAATAGTGAGGATCGCATTCTTCCACAGATGGAAGAATTTTCTTGAAGGTCAGATGCTGTGAATTTTAGAGGCCATCTAATCCGAAGGCATAGCCTTCTAATTCTATTTTTGCCGGTAATGCCGCTCTCATCACAGTGTCTTGATGCTGAATCAAGCTGTCTAACCTGTCTAACCTGTCAAAATTATGTGACGTAAGACGTAACGCCAACCTGCACTCAGAGGGATCTTCTCCTCTCAGTTGTTGTAGCAAAGACCAACCTCCCGTTATAGTCCTATCGCTGATCCATTTTCTCATCCATATTCGTTTTTTCTTTAATATTTCGCCCTCCTACATATCAGTAAGCTCCTGTAGTGATAGCGCGGAAATTGTCTTTGACACATTTTCTTTTAAACAGCCGGCTTTGCCCAACATTCAGTTTTGTAACGCACCTGATCAAAAGCACACATTAACGACAAACTGGACTGGACTCATGTAAACGGTCCAGAGCTGGCATGTCATAGCTGGCGTGTCAGTAAGACTGGCGCCAGCTACTGGATACGTCTAAATCTGCCTTTACTACGATAAGATTGGAGTAAGCCGCTTATTAAATATTTATCTTCTTTTTCTTTTACTTTGCTCTGTTGATTGATCGATGAAGTTTTGTTCTTTCTACAATGTCATCAGGTTAATAAACTGCAGCTTGCTGATAATTCCAATCTTTCATTGCACCAGTTTTTGCTTGGAAAAGTATGTAGGAAAGTATGTAGTGGGTTTTAACTAAATAGTTTTCTGAACATGAGTTTATATTTTGATTTATTTGAAAAACAACAAATTATAAATCTATTACATTTAACAACAACTTAATTTAATATACAACATATTTACATAAGGATAACTAACCAATTGAATTTCAAAACAAAATCATATTCTCTGATTTTACGAAAATCAAATATAAACGGGATTTTTGTTGAATGGAAAGAAAAGGAGAATCGAGAATTTCTACCGAGAGCTCTGATTCCGACTTCTACCGAACAAGAGTCTCGGGAAAGGAATGATTTGGCTTCAAAAGCTTGCGCCGTATAGTTGGCAGGGTTATAAACTTCATATTTACTACAATTTATTCGATATTTTTTCGTAAAGGGGAAGGGAATATACCACGATTCTCAAGATATTCACATTTTTCCTTCCCCTTCTCGAAAAAAATATCAAAGAATTTGTATTCCACGTGAAGTTTATAACCCTACCAACTATACGTCGCAAGCTTGCAGCCAAATCATTCCTCTTTTCTCTCCCGAGAATTTTGGGTCGTTCGGTAGAAATGATAGCTGGCTTATATATTTCGCAGCGTAATGCGCTTGCGTAAAATACACTTTATACTGTTCAGACAGTTCAGATTGTGGTCTTTTGATAAATTAGTATGTTAGTAAGTTATTAAATAGAGAAAGATTATTACCACATTTATTATTTCTCTTTAATTACAAGTTATGCTTACTCTATCGGTATGAGGAAAGAGGGTATACAACCACCCAAATTTATCACAGTCAAGTGGGTATATGATTGCCGTAAGATATTTTGGACAGGACAAGAAATAGTTTAAAATCATCAAGGTCCCTCTAGGTCAATGGCGATTGCTAACAACATTTCTATGGTTCGTCGCCTTGTAGATAAGCATTCCTTCCTTCATAACGTGAAAGATGTATTTATAAAAGAGATGATTATGTGGAATAACATAATGAAATATGAATATTTTTAATACCCTATAAACAATTATGGAAAATCCTGTTTATTCTTGATTTTCCTAGTGCTTCAAAATAATAGTATATATTCGACACATGAATACATCTTTGTATAACATAAAAATCATTGTTTTAAACTCTGGTAAATATAATGCTCAATTCTGCACTTGTTCAATTGAAAAAAACTACCTTAATTTTCTAGTTCTCACCACGCATGATTAGCAATGATTAGTAATAGCATGTAATACTAGTCTTACATTACAGCCTTTTATAGAAATTGCTAGCAATTTAATTGCTGGCCTTTTTTGAATAATAATTGCGGATGCGTTCCGGCCATTTTAACTGCAACTTTCAGGCTTGAAAAATATAGAAATGTTTCTAATTTTCAAGGTTATTCACGCGCAGCTTTACATATTTTTAGTGTTTTTAGATTTTGACAACATAATTATTGTGTTGGTTATTCGGTATAATAGCCTTCTATAAAAATAGAAGAAGCAAGTAAGTGGCAAGAACAGCAGCAGTAGTTAATTCCAGAGGTACAACTTTTGTTTTTTCTGTATTCATTTTCAAAGTGAATTTTCAACCCTTTTTGTGTTGGATTAAATTGTTTTTAAATTCCAATCTTGAAATTCTTCTTTTTTTTCTAATGTGATGTAAAAAGACTGGATTTTAATTTGCATGCAATTTATATTGCCTGCAATAAAGTTGCTGCATAAAAGGCTGTAATGTAAGACTAGTATTACTATCATCCAGAAACCGGTCATTGTACTGTAATTGAAATCAATACTTATACTTCTTTCGCCATCAAAAGAAGTTGAACCAAACCATTGGCGCGCAATTATTACAATATATGCACTAATATATTAATTTTATGAAAAAAATTTCTTTTCTTTTATATATAAAAATGTCTTCATCATTTTGATCTTAATTTATAAAAGTAAATTAAATTCAATATTGATCACATTAATTTGTATCTTGAATTAATAATATTAGATTTTTCGCAGCTTTGTACTTACTTTCATTATATTTCAAATTTATATTGTATTTTGACATAAGATGAAGCTATGAAATCTTCTTATTAAATATACCATATTTCTATTGTTATAGCCTGTTGTCTTACCGAGGCTAGTAGCAAATTGATTGGTCCTAATAGGACAAATATATTATATTGTGGATGAAGACTAGATATATTGTGGTTTGACTTAGCGTTTTGGGCAAGGATTCGATGGCTTGGGAAGGAATTATTTTATTTTAAGTGGACTGTATTTCTTTTT
>CAJUYH010000185.1:58248-68619 GCA_910591685.1 Galerucella tenella | reverse complement strand
TTTTATTTTAAGTGGACTGTATTTCTTTTTTCTTACTTCCCTCCTTTTCTCTCAGATAAATAATGTTTTTAACGAAGAAAATGCACAATTTATTTAGCCAAGCAAGTCTGTTAAGAATTATCTTAAATTCTTAACCAGTTTCATTGAACCGTTTTGTTTGCATTCTAACGACATTTGAGATATGGATGACCTCTTGGATATTTGTAGTAATTTTTGAAATGTTACTATCTCCATTTTGAAGTATTGTAAATCATTCACTGGCTACTAATAAATTATCTCCATCATTTAAATTAACCTTGCCCTTTTAACATAAACAAGTTTATTTAATACAACTTACAACCACAATTCGAATTGTGGTCCAGCATCACTTGGATTCATTTTGGTCACCTTGAATTTCGGTATGTACGAAAATTTAAAAAATAAATGTTCAAAAAATAACTACATCGAAAGCCAAAAACTTCACAAATTTTATAAATGATCTTATTATTAAATAGAAAATAACATGAGTGCTATCAATAACATCACTGCTTAACATGTGTAAATAAATAATACAATAGCAGTACCTACTTACCTATAATTAGTAGAAATTAAAATTAATGGTCGAATATATACATTAAATTATATGGCACAAAATGTAGGAAAAATTAAAAGTTTATTCTTATCAATAAGGACGGTTTAAATATAACTATTTCTCGATTTCACCAAGCGTTTCCTAAAGTCAGATAACACCTAAATTGTATTTAGGAATTCCTAAATGCAATTCACGCGTAAGACACAGCAAAAATTACTTTGAAATTAACGAAGTAATAATATTAAATGTACTATATTCTGAATTCTCTATAAAAATTTTTATAAAGTGCGCGAGATTTATAAATCAACAAACAACAAATTTCTGCAACATTTAACATTACAAGCTATTTTTTGTTCACCATTTTTGAAAAACATAAATCTCATTATTGAGAATAAATAATATAAGGTGTGTATATAATCAAGGGGTTAATGAAAGTGTGTTTGTTTTCTGTTTTCAAGAATTTGAAGCCTGGAGCTGGCGTACATCAGCTGTCACGAAAATAACCCGTTCAAAAAAATTTTATAAAATTTTTGTGGTAATAAATTTCAGAGTACTTTTCGGCATAATTTTTTGCTGTGTAATACGGCTCTAAGTAATACCTAAGAGTGATAATTAGGTATTTCAAATCACACTTAGGTTTAGGTACATCTTATGGTGGTGAAGCGTAACGGTTGGTGACATCGGGCATATAACTATTTTTACCTATATTAAAAAAAACACGTGGTACCTTTAGTCATACATAAAATCGACTAAGACTAGCAAGCTCCACCAATCAAAACTAAAGTTGGTGACACGTGACTCACGACAGTCACGACACATAACTTATAGATTAGATATTAATCGCGTTCATCCCAACGTAGCGCTACCAAAACAAACATCAATTTCCTGCTGAACAGGTGTTTTGTTAACAATCAAATAAGAGCGCTGTGGTAGCAGTCACCGTTTTTTCCATTATAAATCCAGCTTGAGAGATTAGAATTTTTATATGTTGGACAACTTTATCCCCGATAAAGTACCTAGTGAAAAAAATAAGTATCTTTAGTAACATCTTCAATCGATTGAAAATATCTGTTGGTTGTGTAACATATGTTATCTCCCAATCTCCGATAATTTACATTTTGCACAATTTAAACATTTTTTAATTTTTTGATAATTTTCTTACGATTTTGCTGGCATGTCTCTCCATAACCTAACCGTTTCGTTGTTTCTTTTCGTACTATTAAGTCAGTGCTCCTAGGCGCATGCGCGCTTTATAAGAGTTTACTTATTGAATAGACACCCAGATAACTGAATAATAATAATAATAGGTTACAAATTTATTGTTCAATTAAGGCACTTATTATTTAATATTTCTCTATTTGTTTTCAATGAGAGTAGTTTATTAAATATTTGTTGAAATTAATTATTTGTACATACTTGTAAGAAAAAGATCGCTATTATTGACGCATGCGCACAAATAAATTTGCGGGAAAAGACCTATATAACGACGATCGTTGGGACCCTTGGAACACTTTTTGTACAATACAGTAATAGTTATTCATGTACCAAGAATGAGAAAATGTCTATTATAGCCGAAACAGCAAGCGAGACCTACTTTGCAAAAGATCATCACGAAGAAATCTGCTTATTTTATCCCAACCAAATACTCTAGATATTTTCGCTTTGTGGCTAACGCCTTGTTGCAATAGCGGACGACAAGAGTTTGCGCACTTTAAGTGCCTGCCGACAATAAATACTTGCCTTCAAAAATAGTCGATTTATCATTTTGAAATCAGTAGGTACGTAAAATGTCATTTTCTATAAAAATCAACGAAAATAGTTATTAATGTAACCAGTGCAAAAACTAAGTATTTATTACACTCGACGAGAGTACACGTTAAGCAGAATAAACACTTGAACAATATTTTCTCATGCAAAAACCAAACAATTTTATATTTAGGTTGCTCTGTTAAATGAACTAAAAATGGCGTATGTTTGAATGTTTATGTTTGTCCTGATGACAAAACGTTTAAGTAAAAGACAGATGAGTGCAATATAGTATAATGCACAAGGGCAGAAAATGAGAATTAGTAGCCATTCACTGACGTTAAATTAAAAAAATTTACTTGAAACATCAAAGTCGTCAAGTTACAGATGGTGGAAAACTTCAAAAATCGTGGCGTTATGAATTTTCCGACCTATTTTTGGTGTTCATATGATTTGTTTTCCGGTGAGGTTTTTATTGCACTAGAGCAGTTTTTTCACTAAATTGAGTTGTTTTGTTTTTTGCATTAGCGTAGATAAAATATGTAATTGACTGCTTAAAGAAATAAACTTCAATTTAAGCTTGGTTCACACGATACAGTTGAATTATTGATCAATACTCAACAAACTATAATTTTGTGAACACTTGTTTCTACAAAGGCACTTATATTGTTTGTGTTATTTTATAGTAAAGCGTGTTTAACATGAATGATTATTCACTAAAAATGTTGTTGTGTGAGTCAAGCTTTTTACAAAAGCCATTATTGACGAACGATCTAAATTCTACATCTACTTTATGCTATGACTATACGTGTTTTACTCCCCTGTTCAAATGTATAGCTAACAAAATCAACTTGTTTGATTTAAGCACATTTTAAATGGTTCAAGAGAATATGAAAGTTATAACAATTGTTTTTTACATCTTAAGTGCTGTAATACGAATTTTTAAGCTGTTTGGATAAGTGGAAGGCGAAACCGATTCCAATTATCTGAAAAAGAAAAATAACAGGTCAAGATAGTTATAAGTAGACTCCGTTTCACATAAGAAAAAGCCACGTGACGTTTGCCAACGGACTTGCGCAGAAACCAAGATCGGTCTTGTGTTTATGCCGACAGTAATTTTATTATTGACATTTGATATTGTATTTAAAGCAATCTATTACTGTCGAGTATTTTTGAATGGCGTTTGTCTGTGGGCGTTGTGTGTTTTATTTGATCTGAAACCATGCCTCTTAAAAAAGTTGTTGGAAAATTATACACAGTCAAGACCAACAGGTTCTTATTTTGTGTTAGCCTACAAAATGTGAAAACGTTACTGATTTGAAGTCGAATGTCAATTTTACAATATGGCGCTGGTTTTGACAAGTTCGCGCATACGACTGCAACCTCACGTAGCTTCTTCTTGTGTGAAACGGAGTCTACCGATATGGATACCGATATGGAGCTGAATAAATTTCGACAAAATAATAGTATATTGTGTCTCAAGGGCAGGGACTGAGCTTTAGCAGCCTAAGACCGCACTAGCAAGTGTAGCGAAGCAAGGGCAGCTTATAGTTAAGAGCTGATAAAGCGTTTCCTGCATGTGTGATACACAATTGTTTTTCGCCTACAAGAAACTTTTATATACACTGACGTTTAAATTAAAAATTCACGTGAAACGTCAAAGTAATCAAGTGGCAGGTGGCGTTTTTACAATAGCGATTATGAATTTTGACATCCGATGCCAGTATGAAATGACGTCATCTGATTACTGTTATTGTAAAAATTTCCTTCTCTGCTACGTAGATTATTAAATTTGAGCGTGTGTTTAAGCTAATAGATATGCCGACTAAAATCACGTTTTTTTTACATCATTTATTCACCATTGGTTGAATGACGTCAGCCTCTGATGCAACGACATGTGAGAGTCATCAGTGGCACATAAAAACGCAGTTGTTGTTGTTTAAATCATCTGACCACTGTCAATCTATTTTTGAGTTGATTGTTGTTTGCAAAAATTTACGAAATTAATGAAGATACTTAGATCTCGGAGTAGTAGTTCATCTGAATCTTATATAGCTCCTCTTGAATTTTTTTCAATTTCTGACGCTGTTAATAGCGCCGTCAATACCTTGTTACCACATTTTAAATTTATTTACGCTCCAGGGGTGCTTAAATTGTTTCAATAAAGCAATGTAGATGTTCGCAATGATAAAAAACCTGCAAAAATCTTATGATTTGAATGGTAAACATCAACTGGCATTCTTGTTATAAAAACCACTTTTTGTTGGTCACTGGCCTAAGACTGAACTCCTATATTTTGACATCTGATTACTGTTATTGTAAAAATTGCCATCTGTGCTACGTAGATTATTAAATTTGAGCGTGTGTTTAAGCTAATAGATAAGCCGACTTATATAAAGTGATATCAGAATTTATACCTAGAATAAAACTAGTTGGTTTTACGATGCTTTTTTACACCGGTAGAGCAATTATTGGAGTAGGAATTGCTATACCGGTGTAAAAAACCATCGTAAAACCAACTAGTTTTATTCTAGGTATGAATTTTGGTATAACTTTATACCCAGAATAACTATACCTAGTATAAATCTCACTTGTAAAACCGGCCCTAAGTTGTCTGTTCGTACTTTGACGTCACGCGGCATGTCTGGGGGCGGAGTGGAATAAAACATTAAAGATTTATAAATTAAGGAATGTTTCTAATTTTTGGCTAGTACGGTTCGCAAGTGCGAATCTACGAAAATTCCTCATGGTCTGCTTCTTATTGGGATATAATATTAAAAATGTTATACAATGCTTATTGTAATGTATGTAGATGGTAGTGATATTTTTTTGAGATTGTACTTACTTGTAAAACAGCTAATGTGAAACAAACTACTCCAATATCAACAGCATGAGATCTAACCCATTTTCCAAAGGCTAACTCACATCCAGTTGGGTAAGGTTGAGTTGTAGACGGGGTTTCGAGATTTTGGACAATTTGTTGGACATCTCTTTTGCGGCGCTCTTTTTCTAAAATTTAAATAGTGGATTAGTTTCAGTGTACCTAATAAGCGGATTTTATCTGTTGCAACCCAATATTCAATATATTAGTATTGCAATATATTTTATTTGTTTAATGACAAAATCAATGTGTATTTTTTAGAATTAAACATTTCATGGAAAATCTCGCCTTCTAGGAGTGGAATTCGGAATTATTTTTGTTTAATAATATGAAAAGATTTTTCCAAAGTTGTACAATAAATAGGATGTGCTGACTCACACGGTACTACCTCGTATTTTTTTAATTTCAATTCGAGGAACAGTGCATTATTTTACAAAAGAAATGCATTATAATGTTTCCTGAGGTGTAGATTGAAACCTGAGGGACAATGATGAACTCTCTAATTATGTATAGGTACTATACTTTTCCACGATCAAGAGACCATACACTTTAGTTTCTTAAATAGGAAAGAAATTACAATATTTAGAAGTATTTATAACTTATACATCTCTAAACCTTAGTTTCTTTGAACAGTTGGTTGCATTTGTCGCTTTCGTTTATTTGGGCTACAAGCACTTGTGCGTGACGCCTCAGTCGTCACGACTGTTGAGCAAAACGAACACGATTTTTTAGGATCCTCAAAACCACCTGTCATGTGCCAATGCCAAAAAATTTACTGTGCTGTTAGAAGAACAATTTTGAATTATAATGTTTTTGATAATATAATTTTGCATATTTAGATATTTTTAGTAAGGTTTAAATCGTAATCGGCCCAATCTTAACCTTCAAAAAAACGTCAAACCGATGAAACGTCAAATATTTAATGTCCGTGGCTTGAAGCTCATACTTTTCGGTATGTGCTCAAGAGGCAGGGGGAGGTAAGATTAGGCGTCACTCCCGGAAATAAACGAACGAAATTCAGTCACTGGGAGCTGCTACCAGCAGCCAAAAGTGAATAATCGAAAACACCTATTGAGTACTCAATGCCTGTGCGGTAATAGACTCCGTTTCACGTAAGAAGAAGCCTCTTGAAGTTGCAGTCGTATAAGCAAACTTGCTGTCAAAACCAGGTCGTATTGTAAAATGGACATTCGACTTCAAATCAGTAACGTACCGTTTTCCCTTTTTGTAGATTAACAAAAAAAACAATATTGAAAATGTATCTATCGTATGTATAGTTTACATAAAACAAATTTGAGAGCTATTTAAAGCTTTTCGAGATAGTTTCACATACAATCGACACTGGGTATATGAAAATACAAGACTGATTTTGATTTCTGCACACGACAGTTAGTAAACTTTCACGTGGCTTCTTCTTATGTGAAACGGAGCCTAGCAGAGAGGATGCTATTTGGAAATGTAACCAGCTTTAGGAAGTGTTTTAGACTTTCTACAAACCATTTTTAATTTCTTTTAAGATTCGTATGAAAAACATTTTCAAAAATACAACCAATAGAATAAAATGTTCGATTTGCGACAAAGCGATGCTTTTTTTATTTGGTTAAAATATATTTCGATTGGTATTATCAAAGTATGAAAGTTTGAAAAAAAGGGTATTTTAAAATTCCTGGAAGTGGAATTACGGCAATAAAACCACCCCTATCGATGGAAAGTTGAAATCAGAATGTTCGAAATGCGTTTACAACTATATAATTTGATTGTATTTTTTAAATATCGTCCGCTAACTTCAAACTACAAACAAAATCTGCGATATATTACGACGGACAATCCGCTTCCCGCGACTGAAAGTTCAGAAAAAATTTATTAATAGTAATATTGTCGTTTGTAATAAAGCGCGTTATCAATAGATATCGCAAAATAATAATTATTCTTACGCTTTATGAGTTTTGAAAAACATTTTTCAAAGACAGTGACCGTTCAACTAAAAAGCCATTTAATTATTATAAAAATTATGAATTTTTGCCCCTCTCAGTAGTTTTTTTTGTGCTGTTGGTACAATTTTACACTTTTCCAATTCATTTACTCGGTGAAGTATTGTTGAATAATTATTCTAACTTCTACGTTACGAAAATACTCCGAACATTTCAGAGGGCGACTGTGAGAAATGTTTTTATTAGAAGTTTGGGAGTAGATTTTTTTTAATAAAAATGAAGTATTGAAACAGTTTCCAGTAATATTGTAGTTTTTAATAAAGCGCGTTATCAATAGATATCGCAGAATAATAATTATTCTTACGGTTTATGAGTTTTGAAAAATATTTTTCAGACAGTGACCGTTCAAAAGCCACAACTACCTCCCGGGCTATAGAGCCCGACGGATATTGAATTACACTTCAAAGTCAAACGGGGTTGGCATATCTACTAGATTTTCAACACCAACCATTCTGGTTCGCAATTAGAAGGGACAACCTAACTTTAGTTGTTGCTTCTTAGTTGAACGATCAGTGTCTGAAAAATATTTAGAATATTTAGAATAATTACTATTCTGCGATATCTATTAATAAAAATTAATTTTTGTTCGTTTTTTATGCGCTGTCGTATCGTTCATCTGGCTTGGCTGCGATGAAACCCTCCCAGCTTATTGCTTGCAAGATAATTGCCAATGGTGAGCATTTTGAGCATTTTATGCAAAATATTTGTTTTAATTGCTAATGAAGCATCATATTTTCATAATTTGTTTTTTTTGAAGAACTTCACATGCTTTTAGGATATTGCTTAAATTTAAAATTTGCAAGTCCTTGAAATGGTCATTTAACAAGGATTAATGGGTCTCTGCATTTTTCAAATAGAGATAGTACCACTCTTAGTTATTGAAACATTCCTATCCGTTGTCATTTCGAGCTTGAGTTCATCATTAAAAAAATACGCAATTTTCTCCAATTTTCCAAACTTCCTTAGTTCTAAAGTCGATGTCGAACGTCGCGTCGTGTGTCCTTGGGGTAGGGTAGGGAAAAATTGTTTGTGGGTCCCCCATATGTCCAGAGACGTCCAAAAACGGATTGGGGAGAAATTTTTAGATGTAGTTTTTTGGGGTTGAAATCCCAAAGCACCTCAAAATGGCCAATTTCGTGTATTAAACCACGTGTTTTTCCATTTAATAACAAAATACAGCAATCATATTTTCATAATCCGACTATACACTGTGTTATTTATAAGATGCGACATAGGGATTCCTGTACAAATCTGTCAAATGCGAGCTAACTTTTTCACCAAATAGCGCGTTCATAAAAAATAATAACAGATTTGGAAAGGTCGTTGCAAAATAAATTCAAATGCACTTTTAATTTTCTTAAATTCGCTCTAGTTTAATGAAAAAATGGATAATTATGTTTAAAAAAGTCCAACTCCATTTTCATGCCACTTTCAAATACCTTAAACCGCGTTAGGAATAGCCAGCAGGGGCACGGGACATTTAGAAGTGAAACCTGAAGAATTTGCCGCTCTGGTGGAATAAATAAATTTTTGAAACAAATAGAAACTTTGCTCTATTTTAAATTTAATGTTTTTTAGACAAAAATTGTGAAAAAAGAACTAAAAACAAAAAGAAAATTATCTCACCAGAGCGGCGAATCGAACCGCTATACTTTCAGCTTCAACTTTTAATTTTCCCGCGTGCCCCTAACCTGCTGGCTATTCCCTACGCGGTTTAAGGTATTCAAAAGTGGTATGAAAATGGAGTGTATATTTTTATTTATTAATTTACTATTTTTTGACCCAGCCAATGCACGGGTCCTAAAAGGTACAGATAATCTGTCATGCCATATACCGTGGACGTAATCGAGTAGGAAGGATCTGTCATTTTAATACTTATTTAAATTGACGTTTGTCAGTTTTGGAAGTTATATTGCAATCACAAAACAGTCTAATTTATAGAAGTGAAAGTCCAATCCTAGAATGAAAAAATGAGGTGTCAAACCCATCCACCTCAAGCGCTAGTTGCAATTGAGTTGTCGAAATAGGCAAGGCAGCTGAGGCCGAAAAACAGACTAAGGGAAGAATAATTTCAGCGATCGCAGTGGATGGGTTCAGAACTATTTCATAACGCTTTTTTTAATGGAAGTTTGTTTTTGAATGACTAATGCCCGATTTCACTAACCATTTCCTAAAGTCAGGTAATACCTAAAACGAATTTAGGAATTCCTAAATGCAATTTACATTTTACCACGCGCTAAGTAATGCCTAAGAGTGATAATATTACGTATTTCCTATCACTTTTTGGTCAATTCTGAAAGGATTGTAGGAACAGCTTTGCGAGTGAGGCCCTTTTTGTTCCAATATTGTGGTTCAAAATATCTGTTGCAAACTTTGTAGGATTTATAAATCTGTTCAGCGCCTAATTCCTTTAGTTTTGGATTGCGAATAAAGGCAACCCATTCATTCAACAACAAAGGGTCATGTTTGGGAAACCTTTGTCGTTTTGATGCAATGTCTCTACACCCAGGAACGCAACACTTCACACCAACCATTAAAAATATTATGAATTATCACACTTGATAAGACTTACAGTACCTAATTAAAACACAAATAACAGCAGCAAATGGCAAAAGGAAACAATCTATGAAAGACAATGGTGACAACTATATGACAGCTTTGATGAATTTTAAAATCTTTTCTTCTTTTCGTGCTAAAGGCCTTAGCTACCAGGCCTGTTTCGACAACTCAATTGCAACTAGCGCTTCAGGTGGATGGGTTTTATACCTCATTTTTGTATTCAAGGTCATCCTATAAACTTTCACTTCTATAGGTTAGACTGTTTTGTGATTGCAATATTGTACGCACTAAAATTAATCGTTTGAACAAATAATAGCATATATTTCTCAGGAAAGAAGGCTTTATTATTTGTGTTTCGTTCAGAGTACGTCAACTTCTGAGCTCTACACATAATAAGCGCCTCCTAGTTATAATGTAATATCATTTAAAAGTTTTTCTCCCACACACTTGGTTATTCCGAAATTAATAATTACCCTCTGAACTGTCAGTAGTAGTTGCCGTAGTTGCGGTAGTTGCAGTAGTAGCAGTAGTAGCAGTTGTAGCAGTAGTAGCAGTAGTAGCAGTAGTAGCAGTAGAAGCAGTAGTAGCAGTAGTAGCAGTAGTAGCAGTAGTAGCAGTAGTAG